>JAGSMU010000003.1:6105000-6375000 GCA_029286865.1 Teinopalpus imperialis | reverse complement strand
ATATTTGATAGAAAAACAACCTTTCTGTGTATTAACTTTACCTGTCAATTGAGTTACTTTCCGAATAAAATAACTCGATTGACAGGGACTTGCAACCATATTCTGAAATCTTAAATAGACCATGTATAACACGAGATGAATTAAAGGCGATTGTGGAAGCTGATGATACTCAATCTACAGCCGAACTAGCAGCAGCTTTTGATATTAACATCAAAACAATATTGGTCCATTTGCGACAAATTGGCAAGGTAATAAAGCTTGATAGATGGGTGCCCCATGAACTTAACGATCGCCAGCGCAACGTACGCGTTGAGACCTGCCTCGCGCTGTTCAACAGGCACAGAAATAAAAGAATTTTGAACCGAATTGTTACGTGCGACGAAAAGTGGACTCTGTTCAACAATCGAAAGCGCTCAGCAAGTTGGTTAGATCCTGGTTCAGCACCAAAGCAATGCCTTAAACGACAAGTTTGTTGCCTCCCGTCCAGCTGATTTTTGCAAGAAGGTCATCAATAAACTACCACTGCGTTGACAAAGATGCATCGATTACTTGGATGTTTACACTGATTAACAGAAAAAAAAAGTTTGAAAAATAACTTTAACTAACTTGATACAAAACAGCAATTTCATGGGTAAAAGACCCTACATATATATATATATATATATATATATATATATATATATATATTTATATATATATATATATATATATATATAAATACATATTTAGCCTGGTGTCTCATTTTTTTTATTCGTGCTGATGGCCGCTGTTAGCCCGAGGGCTTTTACAGTAACATAGGGTTGAAAGGCGACCGAACGCTTATGGCACTCAGTCAAGACCTTTATTCAAGGTTAACTAGCACAAGGGCCCCCGAGAGCCCTCGACTTGAACCATTACCCTGTTACGCGAGAGCGACTAACTCGAGGGTGCCCGAGAGAGCGGAACCTCGGTTTGGTCAGTTGCTTCTGACTAAGAATGATCTAAATTAATATCCGTATTATTATTAACTCTCTGAACCACAACTTCGGAATCCGTAAGCGTTGGAGAAGAAGTGGTGCAACAGATTCCAGCGACGCTTCTATTAGCGTTGACTGGTGACAACCAGCCTGTGACATGGCGGTAGGGCATATAACTTTGCTTGCGACGCGCTCGCCGTCTGCTGGGATAGTGCAGTGTTCGTTAGTAGTAGTTTATTGAGGGCTTGGGCCCTGGTAGTCGCGTTGTCAGGATCGTCGAGGGGTGCCTCAGTCTCCTTCGGACGCGGGTGAAGTTGTGATTCGTGATGGGATTGTAAGTGGCGGCACTAACAATCATCGGGTTTGTGTGTGTGACGGTAGAGTGAAACACTTGGTTGAAGATTGGAACCCTGCTTCAGGTGCTGAGCTATGGTCGGCAGCTCAAGATCTATGTGTTGATTTTCATAACGCAAGAACCACGGCGCACTGGTGGCCTTGCGCATGAAACGATTTTGGATTAACTGAAGTCGGTGAATGAGACGCGGTGAGACATGCGCAAATACGAACGCTTTCGCTACGTCGAGGTAAAGCGGTCCGGTTTGGTTGCCCCGAATGAATTTTCTGCGAATGTGCTTAATGATGTGTGCACTTGGTGTGTGCATGAGTGTTGGGTACGAAAACCAAACTGCTCATTGATGAGTACCCCTCGGGACAGCATGAAGTCCTTGAGGCGGGTGAGGATGAGGCTTTCATACACCATACCCAATACTTTTAATAGGCTTATAGATCGATAGGCTGATGGGTCAGTTGGATGCTTTGAAGGCTTGAGAATCCCTATGACGTCGGCTTCCTTCCAGGTGTTGAGGAAGGTGCCTTTGGACGTGGCCACGTTAGAAATTATCACCAATAGGTGTAAAATGGATGTGGGTAGAAGTTTGAATACCTTGTTGGCGATACCGTTGGGGCCAGGGGCCTTGCGTAGTCAAAGGTTTTTAATTATTGACTCAACTTCGGTGGATGTAACTTGAGTAACGGAATCAGTAAAGTGTCTCACATACGACATTTTGTAGCATGGTTTTATGGTTTAAAAAGACTGTTGAACATGAATCAATATATACAAATCGAATAATCAAAAGTTAAGACGATGTTGTAAGGATGAATCAAAAAATAATAATATATGCAATACCAGACACAATTATACAATACAACTTAGTAAACTTGTTACAGAAATATTTATATTCAATGATATCCACGCGGCTTAGACCGCAAAGTCGATTAAACTTGCATTACAAGTTACGGAACAATTTTCTGTAGTTTGTATGTAGTATTTGCTACATAATCCTGTACGTTTTCATTCAAGGAAAAAAAGGAATAAAACAAGCAAATACTATACACAAATAAATATTTGGCAAATATACATCAAGAAAATATTTTAGGCGCTATATTAATGAGACTAAATACAAAAACTCTATTGTTATTGTATAAAAACAACATGAAAATTTAGATTATTTATAAATTATACATTATTTAGAGGCCTATGAAACTTTATATACAAAATATATATTTCATTTTTATTATATCCTTACTAAAAATATGTATGTATATGTAATATTATATAATGTGTGAAGTCTTCCTCAAATTAGCTGAAAGCGTAGGAAAATACATATTTTCTTAAGTATTTGTAAAATCATAGCTACGGTAAATGTAATTCCTTGTGAAATATGTATAAAATGTTTTAATTGTTATATCTAATTTGTACGATATAAACAATAAATTAGGAAAACTTGGAGGTCCTATGTGAATTCCATATTATATTTATTAGGTCCTTACGTATAAAGTTAGAGTATTATATAGAAAAAGTACAAAACTATTTTTGTATTAGTAAACTTTATTATATATTTAATCAATCGAAGTATGTACCATTATTATCTATATCATTTTACAGGTAATTCATTGATTCCATTCCCAAAAAAATTTTTGGGAGCGGGTATCAATAAAATCTTTGAAAACGGTTTGAACTGCCTCATTGGAGTTTTTTGGAGAGTAAATTTTTTTCCTTGCAAGAAATTAACCAAAGTCTAATCTTGGTAATCTGTTAATGCAAGGTCCGAAGAACATAGTGGCTGTCGGAGACATTCCAATCGCAGCTCTTCTAATTTAACGACCGTCTGTCGTTAAGCAGCTTTTATTTTATTAAGCTTTTCAATCATGGTTTGCAATTGTTGACATTACAGATCTGCCGTAATCATCGGGCCAGATCTTAGAAAGCTGTACTGTATGATATAGCACTGGTCCACCAATGATACATTTTCAGTCAACTTTCGCCTGAGACAGGATTTGGCTGGTTCTCCTGGGTTCAACCACTGTGATGAGCATAGTGCCATTTTTGATCACAAGTAATGATATGATTCAAAATCCCTTATCCCTCGTTATTGTGACGATTGAGTAATGTAACGCAACACTCAATGCGTGTTTGTAGGTGTACTTCACTCAATTTATGTGATACTCATTTCTCGAGCTTTTTTGCCTTTCCAATTCGTTTCAAGTGTATTAAAATTGTAATGTCACATCGAAGCCTGCCGCTAACTCTGACGTGGTTTGCGATGTATCCGCTTCCACGATCACCTTTAATTCTTCATTATCAACTTGTGTCTCCGGCGGTCCGCGGGGTTTATTTTAGATCTCCAAAACGAAAACATTGGAATCAAAAACGTACCTTCTTACGTACTTTCTTTTACAATAGCTTCCCCATACACATCATTAATCCTTCGAGCTGTTTCTGCAGCGCTGGTGCCACGGTGGTACTCGTATTCGTAAATAACGCGATAATACTAATTTTCCATTTTGTTAACAGAAGGATGTCAAAGAAAAACAAATGAATCACTAAATTCGAAACACAAATACACAAGCCTAAATTTGAAATACATTTTAAATTGGATTTCCTAACCAAAACCGACTGATCATTTGAGATCAAAGTGGCCAGTTTGACAAAATGCCAAAAAGAATGTATTAGAAAATATTAAATATATATTTTGCAAATACCCAGTTATCGTGATGTGAAGCAGAATAAGCTCCATAGGCTCTTAATATTTATAAATAGTCTAATGTCATGATGAATCGTTTGCACCAGTAACGATTTATTGAATTAAAGGGATGTTCTTGAACAATGGTGAATATATGAAATAATATTTATTTCCTACAATAGGTATGTGGTTTTATATCTCATTACAATCTCCAGAATTTCTTAATGCTGTTTGAATTGTTAATTACCAACAGACCATTTTATAAGTAAGCAAAAACATTCAATATGATTAACAAGGATTAAGTGGGTGATATTGCAAACGAAACTTAACGTTATGTTATTCGAACTCCAATTAATGCGTTAATAAATAGATTATCGAGTAAATCCTTTGTTTGAATTAATCTTGTTCATATGCAACACAAATTTATTCATAATTTAATTTACACTGACAAAATAATTTAATTCTCATATTGTCATTTATAGTTAACTGTGTGAGAAATAACTTATTCTTACACATACATGAAAACAATTGTTTTCATGTATGTACTGTACATATTTGAAAACAATTGATATCCACAAATCCATATAATTAAATCTGATTAATGTACCAATTTAAAAGGAGCACATCATACAATATATCGGTTACGAATAATATACGAACATATCAGTTATGAAAAATTAATGGAGAAAATAAGCAATTAATCTTTAATTAAATTATCAAAATCAAATAAATTAAATTAAATAGTAATAAAATAAAAACTATATAAAATATAATTCATGTAATAATAATTATGTATATATTTATATATATATTTACTTTTAGATACGTTTGTATTTATAATATGTATATATTTTTGTTTTATAGTTTATGTAAATGTAATGATATGTATATATAATTGTATAAGTATTTAGGTGTACTGTATTTTTTCTTTATTATTATTCTTCTGTTCCTTGATTTCTCTGAACCCTCCCAAGGTTGATTGGTAGATAATGCCTTAGGCATTAAGTCCGCCTTTGTGCATATGTTAGTTGTACAAAAGTTTATAAATAAATAAATTATTAGAAGAAATGAAAATGTAAGCTCCCACAAATGAATACGGTAACTAGACATACTCTTGCTTCATTTTACCACAGTACATAAACAGTTTTTCTCATAAAGTTAAACTTATTTATCTTGTAACCTTTATTAAGGCTTAAACAGCAAGATGTGGGTGTAAAGAAACACAAAGAGTACACAAAACAGGAAAGGTTGAGCAGAGAATTAGAGATCATAAAGACGACATTTTATAAAACTGTTAATTAATATAATAAGAAAAAATAAGAATAAAGATTTTTTCAAACATTAATTTCCTTACAATTTTTAATTAAAGCCATCCTATTAATGAATAGATTTTTTTTTCTTTCCCGAATAACAAAGTCCGAATACAATATTTCTTAAATTATACAAAGTCGGGTTCGAGAAATTGTTAGAAATATTATGTACGAGTTTTAATTAAGGAAACAGTTGTGGAAGGATATGCGAGTAATATCAACTTGATTTAGAGTGAGGAACTTGTTGATTACGCAGGTTCCGACCCATACAAGCACAATACGAAACAACATCGTTATGCTGCTTTTTCACGTTCATATTCTCAGAGGACGTATTCCATTCACTATTTAAACCAACCCATTTAAGTTGTAGCAATGTATGGTTTAAAACATTACATAATATATTTTATTATCAACTCTTAGAAAAATATTTTTAATTATTTCTCACATTAGAATGTTTTACCACCGCGATATCAACCTTAGCTAACCCTTATAAGACTTTTATTATTGATAATAAAAATTCAGTTTTTCAGTTTCTCCCCATGGAGTTATATACAAAAGCGACTACAACTAAATGAAATATACAATAAAATTATTTAACAAACACATCTTTTTTATTTATTTAGATTCTAGACTATTTAAAGCCCTACAAAGTGAAGTATTTCCAGATTGGTTTTTACATTAACTAATATCACTACTTTGTCTGCCGTAATACTGCGTAGAAAGTGTACGATGATTTTAAAATCTGAAACAATAACGAAAATCGGGTAAACATGTATGGACAAGGATTTCATTTTCTCTTAGATGAATGTCAATGTAAGATATGAATTCCATACATCTGAAACATCAATAGTGCCACACACAACAGTGCCGCCACTACATGACATGATACAGTCTTAGCGAAGGTGTCCAATGAAAGCGATACGACAAAACCGAAAAAGTGGACTCCGTACGGCCAGCATCAGCTGCACCAGCAGCCACTTAAACTGCAACCACGTGACTAACCATAACATTACGCACACCGATTACATCAATACACCATACTGTACCTAAACGGAAATATTCTAATGAGGCCTGTATATGACCAGCGATGAGATGTACAGGCGCCCCATGCATAGCATCTTCAGCACACACAGCCATTTGTATTGCAGCTGCGTGTCTACCCATTATATGGCGTTTACTTAATACGACGTAGTACCTTAACGAAGGTGTCGAGTGAGAGCGGTATGATAAGCCCTGCCGCGGGGCGTAGCGGACGCCGCACTCGCATCATCAATAGCACCAACAGCCGCTTGTACTGCAGCCTCGTATCCGGCCACTGCATGGCATACACCGAGTCCACAATCCGCATGCTCTGGACAAAACAACTAACTAAAATATATATTATATTTAGTTATGTTTTTACATATATAGCTTCATGCGTCTCAAGAAAGAGACGCTGTGCCATTACGAAAATAATCCAGTCGTAGCATTATTTTTAACCTACAGAATAGATAATTGTTTATATAATGAAAGAACTTAAATCGAATTTAAGGGCCGAGTCTTTTTTTATTTAACTTTTTATAATAAATATTTACCTCGTCTGTTAACTCAGTCCCATAGAAACAGTAGAGAAACAATTCAGTAAGGATACAACTGATAAATAGAGTCATAGATGCAAACTCGATGCTGAGAACAGTGAGCTGTAACATTAAACATCACAAATTAACGTCAATAGTAGAACTACGCTGCAAAATTTATGGAACGGCTCTACCTGAAATGTACCACACCCTCACAGAATATACATATAATATAACGCTACTCGTTCATGAGTGTAAGCGTCCGGAATCCCAATTAAATGTGCGGGCATATCGAACATCGTAGTTCTAAGGGTTTACAACGCATGGGCATCTTGAATTTTTGTTGAGGATGGATGAAGACGACATGGGTCGCGGTTATTACTTACGATCAGGTGAACTGTGTGCTTTTTGTCACTTACTTTGTTCGGCGCTACAAACCTCTATGGGTCTTGGCCACTTCAACAGTGTTTTGCCATCCGTACCGATCCTTGGCTTTCCTTCTCCAGACGGTAAACTTTGCCCTGAGATCTTCCTCAATACTGTCACACCATCTCATCTTCGGCCTCCCTCTTGGCCTTCTTTGTTACGGCTTCCATTTACTCATTACCTTCGGTGCCTTATAGTTTTCCATTCTCTCAACGTGTCCTGCCTTAGGTGTTCTGACTTGATGAATCTGACTAACGTTTCATCAAAATATTGAGCTCGTGATTCATCCGGAGGCCGTATCCACCGTTATCATCCCTGAAGGGATCAAACACTTTCCTTTCGTGTATTTTTTTGTCACGCTAATATTATTAAAAAAAATAACAAAGTAATTAAACAGTCCATATAACCCCAATGAGATCTATATCTAGACATAGGATGGAGGGTCTACGGGTTGACGGTTATTACGTCTTCCACTATTTTTTTTTAATTATACATTTAGACATACTGGTACCCTAACGATGTTTTCATGCCGTTGAACATAAGGTTAACCAGCACATAGAATGTCCTGCCGTGAAATTAAAAGCAAGCGCTCATCTCGACAAGTTTTATTCAGTATTATACTTGCCATGTTGGGCTACAGAAATAGATGTAGCAATAGACACCGTACATAATAAATTATTTATTTTTACGTTATTGTATTGTATTTATATATCTATTAATGTACTTATGCTCACACATTTATCGATATATGTATGTATAATTGTTTATTTGCAGATTTTTATATTAGTTATTATATTAATTAATTAGTTTATTGCTAAACCTATCACATAATCTCACCCCACCTTGGGTTGACTAGTAGAAAGTGTCTTCGACATTAAGCCCTTTGTGAACTAATTTTGTTGAGGTTAATGACATAAATAGTAAATAAATAACACAAATAACGTCACGTTTATTTGCAGTCAAACACTACCGTAAGGAAGAAAAAGACTCACGCTAACTAGTTTGTAGGCTGCCATGCATAAAATCCAGCCACCAATGCCAAACTGTATCAATATTGCAGTACCAAAAATATCTTGTAATAACCAAGCAGTCCTGAATATAAATAAATTTAACAAATTAGAAAAATATAGTTTATTTAGTATTTTTTTTGGTCTTAAGACTTCTCATTCAAATTCCCCACGAGCAATCTTCTTCATTAATAATCATAATGATGTTTAGCATACATATAAAATATATACACACACAACTGATGTTAGAATCTTAAAATTAACATCCGAGTTAATAATCGCAGTACCCTCAATCGTCTCACATCTATTACCAGCGTGAAATTCCAGCATAACACTTCTATGTTTCGTCTGATGAGTGATGAGATCCAGAGACCCTTATTCCTGGTGACAAGGGATTTCGTCTGAGCCCTCAGCAATGTGATTGCGTCTACATCATGATTCCTTATCGATGATGAAAGTGAGTGTAACGCAGGGATCACTTAAGATCGGGTGAATTATGTACTCGTTATCGCCCTCACTAAAATAATAAGAAAATGATCCAATTTGTATTACTTACTCGCAAATTTTTTGGTAGTGCTTCCAACACTCCTCAAACAGTTTCATCAGAACGGCATCACGTCTCTCTCCGGTTTCTTTGCTTATACGAAGCGCAGTTTCTGGTAAGCTTTCAAAATTCAGTCTAAAATTGATATAGAGCCGACAATTAAATATGCGTTTTATGAAGTTATCTAAAAGTATTACATATAATGCATGTAGTAATAATAAAACTGATAAAAACATACAAAATCATCTATGTCTTATTCATCAACCAAATTGCTGGCATCTGTCACAGCGACCACTTGTTGACAGACGGACTGTGTGCTCGTTGGCACCCTTAGCATTTATACAAGTACCTGAGAATTCTCAACTGAGTTTTACACTGATAGAGCACCGCCGCTATGAAAGCATCCATCGTGGTGTTGGCAATCCCCACCAGTGTGGTGACGTAGTATGAATATAGCAACACCATCACGAACCTAAGTGTATAAGATAATAACTTACTTCATTATTTTTATGGGTAGATATAAATTATTTGTTATTAAGTTATTTTTAAGAATGCATTTTGTACAAATTATAATGTACGATATAAACGGATCGAGGGCAAAATTAAAATTTATTAAGAGATATCACGCACGAAATAATGGTTGTTATGTAAACCGGAGATTACAAGTTACAATAAAATACTTAAATTATTTTAAAGTCAAAATAATTGTGAGTAGAATCGCAATATGAGATTAAAAAGACAAAAATATATTTGACGCTGTGCTAAAACAAAATGTTTACCCCGTAGTGTCCGATGTATCGAGTCCGGTCCACAGCGGAAACTCGACGCCATATCCGCGGGCATGCGCTTGCACAGGGAACACTGCCCATAGCGTGCACGTTAGCACGGCGCAACCCGCGTACCCGCGCCGCACGCGCTCAGCGTGACGCGCCGTTTGACACAACAGTGATTGCGCAACTGTCGAGCTTGGGTTGAACAATGGCTCTAGACATAAAAAATATTTTTGACACTAGCCCAATTATACCTACTTAAAATTTTGTTCGTTACAAAAATATAATCTTACCATCTAAGCCGGCAATCAAAGTTTCAATTCGATCGGCATCAAAGTGAAAAACAAATTGCTTAGCGATCGACGTTATGTGACAGAGTAGCAGAAACATGACACGTGATAGTTTTACCATATCACCTCTCTCCTGACGGCAAAGTAAAAAATGCAACTTAATCCAGCCATACTCAAATTAAAGCAACCCGCCAAGCTTTCCTAGATGACCAACCCTACCAGTTGTACCTTTAAACTCTATGTATAATAATAGGCAACCCCAATTAATGCAGTTGCACTTGTCGCCTTCTCCTTCATCCGCGCAACACTGGTGATGTCACAATTGTCACCGTGCTCGTATGCTTTGATTTTACTGTTGTTGTCAATTTTATTACGCGACTTTAATACAGGGGCATAAACAATATCACAGTCAATTAGCGAAAGTATTACTATGAAACTGTGAATTTAATTTAATAAATATAAACTGACATTCACTGGA
Source organism: Teinopalpus imperialis (assembly GCA_029286865.1). Taxonomy (NCBI): domain Eukaryota; kingdom Metazoa; phylum Arthropoda; class Insecta; order Lepidoptera; family Papilionidae; genus Teinopalpus; species Teinopalpus imperialis. Next base: position 6,364,640 of record JAGSMU010000003.1, on the reverse strand, counting down.
AGTGTCCTCCTACACGAAACGAAAGAAATATGACGATAATTAATTGTAATCAATTTGTTGTGTCCAACAAAAGTAGTTCAGATACTAATACTACTATAGTACTAGTCATATTATCATAAAACACAAGTCATTCAAAAATAATCCTCAAGGATTACCCATAAGAAATGAGAAAGTATCTTTTTTTTAAATCTTTGCTACAACTACAAAATGTTTTTAATTATCAAGTACTAGCCGTAACCAAAGAATCATATGATTTTTTTTATATTCTTGGTAAAAATATGAAACAATGGAATTTAAATTGTGAATGAATGTATCGTTAATGTTACCGATAATTTAACTTTATTTAACCACAGAAGGTTGAAAAGTCTTTTGGAAGAAGTAGTTAGTCAAAGAATATCTGCTCTTATATACCTCAGGGCGTTAGCTTAATAGAGGAAAAGTTTTAGAACAGATTTTTTCTATTATCAAGAAATTAAACTGTTTATACCGTAACATGTTAAAAGTTATCCAATATCAAGAACTTAAACTCAACTAAGAACGATTATGTAATAACCTTTTTATGGATCTATTTCACAAAACTTAGATTATATCATATGGATTTTTCCGTTTTAATTTTTTATCTCATGATTAACACAAACGATTCCACCTAGTTTCGTTACGAGTACATATCGTCCAGTTATCTTGATATATTGAAGGAACTCCGTTAGTTCTAGAGCTTTAAATCAAATTCGTCAAATATTTCATGTTTCACTTATGATTGATCTATGTTAAATTATATTATTCCTTGTACTGTTAATTTTGATGAAAACGAAGATGTTATACTAGTCCGGCCGTAAGTTCTGTTACAAATGAAAATGCATTTTTTTTAATGAAGTAATGTAATATTATTAAAATTTATACCTACATATATATCAGTCAGTCAGAAAAAAATAAAAAAATATTCTATTCGAAAGGCCCCTATGGCCTTTAATTTATTTGGTCAATAAGTTGGTTAATCTATGGATTTACGCACTGTTTCCTAGGGAAATTTCACGACTGCTTGCTCCAAAGATTTTTAAAAGACTCAATGTCGCCGTATCGTTTAGAGGCCATGTCCTCTAAAACTGACCATAATTTGAAGTCTAAAGGGTTGAGGTCTTGGCTAGATGAGGACCAGTCTTCAGCTCTTATAAAGTCCGGAACATTGGTTTCAAGCCAGGGTTGGGTAGTTCGTGCCTTGTGACCAGGTGCATAGTCCTGCTGGAAAGTCCACGGTATATTTTTAGAAAGTGTATTGCTTAGAGGTTTCACAACATGATCCAAGACTGTATCTTGATACACTTTGCCTGAAGTTTTCACTCTTTATTTATTAAAATGTAATTTTGGGACTCCTTGATAAGATACGCCCCACCAAACCATCACTGACGCTGGATGATGACCACGTTGTACCTTTCTGATCACTTGAGCAGCTTCTTTAGAACTGTGAGCGTACACTTTATCATTTTGCTTATTGTAGTGTTCTTTAATTGTGATTTTTTCATCGGAAAGAGGATATTTCTGTGCCTTTCACCTGTGTATGACGACAGAAGGCGTTTTGATCGATCCACTCTCTTTAATTGTATAGATTGGTTCAGGGCATGTCCTGTATATCGACGATAAGCACAGAGCTTCAGATCTTGTTTTATAATACGCGACAGAGTCCTAGCGGGAATCTTCATTTCTCGCGACAAGATTTTTTGCTTTCTAATGGGGTTTCGACGAATTCTGGCTTTAACAGCATTAACAGCCTTTGTAGATCTAACAGTACGCGGCCGCCCCGATCTTTTCAGGTCTTCGACAGAGGTGTGTTGTTGTATCTGTTGATAGTACGATATACGAATATACGGCTCATACCAAGCTTTTGAAGTGTCTGGAATACGACCGATGGCTCCATACCCATTTTGTGCAAGGCGATCACTGCAATCCTATTTTCTTTAACACCATATTCCATATTGTAATAATGAACACGAAAAAATATATGAAATGGAGCAAAATCGAAAGAAGTTTTTAATATACGTGTTCCGAATTCAAAATAATAAAAACTTTGAAAAAAAGAAAAGTTTTTATGTAACAGTATTTATGGCCAGACTATTTACATATAACTGTAAGTTATAATCACTTACACCGTTTACCCATTTTTCACCGTTAGTTCCATAAAAAACCATACCTGATAGGCGTAAACACATTCCTGCAATAGGTAAAAGAATGTAGTTGCAAAAACTAATGCCCGATAGACAATATGGAGGCGCTGATTACGAGCAGATCCAGTGTTCAAACGCCAATAGCCAGTGCGAAGCAGCACCGTCGCGTGGCCACGTACACAGCTGGCGGCGAGCCTTGGAGTATTTAATTAAGGTATTATTATTATCCACCATGTTATAACAATCCATCTTTTTATAAAAGAATGATTCGGACCATCAAGGATCTCACTCACTCCGCATTAAGTAGGAACGGTATAATGCTGATTTATGTTATATATATTATGAGTGAACGTACTTTTTCTCAAGATTATATAATCATACTAATTTTGTCATCTAGTATTTAATACTTCGCTATAGATATCCAACAATCTTAACGCGATAACCCAGTGTTCATCTAATTTTCTCACTCTATATCTAAAGTTCTATTAATAATAGCGTCAATAGTCTAATGGTTTAGGGTACGGTCTGCGAAACTTAAAGTCGTAGGCTCGAATCCACCATTAGATTATTGTCAAGAACCATCTCCTAGCACGAGCATTTTCAGCTTAGTTAATAAATATTTTTTAAAAATAATAATAATAATAGGCGTAGAGACGTGACGATTGGAGGGACAGTTTATGTGACAAAACTGTTTCACCATCGCAATCAGCTAGAACCTCGCCTAGAGGTGTTATTGCCGTGCTTCGGTAAATTTCGGTCACTTTAGGGTGCAAGACCCGTCCGTACAAATGGTCAATTTATCAAACGGCACCGGGTTCGTCGACGTAGGACGCCTAAAAATATGGATGATGGAAAAATTTGGAAATCGCCGGGACACTGTCTGAGTCTGAAGCTGGTGCTGAACGCGGCAGCATGCGAACGGCCAGCCTAACGCGAGATATCGCTCAATCACCTGACAGCCCCTCGAATCCATCATCCCCACCAGTTGGCTTGGTGTCGGCAGAATCCTCGCAGACACAGCAATCGGCACCCGCCTTTGGTGGAATACACCACATGCGTTGGACATCTGATAAATATATAAACGCATTGTGGGCGTACCACAGGGCGAAGGGTGAGGGACTGCAGGATTTGCGTATCGGGCTAGGATGCGCCGCTTTTTTACTGTTTTGGAGCCATCATTGACCATCACCGAGACCTGGCAGACCGAGTTTGGAGCATTCTATCCACAAAAATATTTGATGAACTCGATGATGATGAAACTCGAACGGCTTAGAAGAGAGTCTGTTTCTTCATCGGATTCCTTCGCAGCAGCTGGGGATGTAGCTTAACAACCTGTGATTCAACCTGTAGCTATGAACGCAGCAGAAAGAGAAAGATGTGACAGAAATAGACGCCCAGGAATTGCAGCAGATGAGGAGGATACTGGAAGACGCGTGAAATGCTTCTTGAAAATCGACCATAATCGCAACATCCCCGCATACCCCTAAGCAAGTGAAATCGGGATGTCGTTAGGGCTCCGAACCCAGTGCTGGCTACCTTGAAGCCAGCCGGGACCTATGCGATACGCACTCAATTCTATTTGGCACCGCACTGGCAGTATGCCGTTTTGTTAGTGCCAAACTCCCCACGACTGAACGCACGAGGCGATGTGATGCTATCCCAGAGTGGCGGAGAAGGGTCGAGGACCGTATCGCGAAAGCCAGAGTCCTCATCGGTAGACTGATAAGCTTCAAGTCGGGCAATAATAGACCAAGAATTGTGCGCACCGTCAGACAGGCGTTTGCTGGGATACGAGTTAGTTTGTCTCAGCACTATATTACACAAAAACTGACGGAGCGCATAGACAACCTGAAGCAAAGAATCGCTGCTTGGGGTAAGTGGATACGGCGATATACCGAGAGGTCGAAACGGTTCAATCAGAATCGTCTCTTCCAAAGTGACCAGAAGAGGTTTTATAACTCGGTGCCAGGCGGTCGTGGAACGGGTCAAGTACCGGACCAGGCTGACACAGTCGTTTTCTGGTGCAACCTTTGGTCGGAACCCGTAACCCACAACGAGGGCCCTGGATGGAAGTTGTGGCCAGTGCATCCACAGATATTGCACACATGAACCTTGTGGTAATCACGACAGATGATGTAGCTGAGGAGTCCGGCGAGCTCCGAACTGAAAAAGCCCATGACTTGACTGATTGCATCACTACTGGCTTAAAGGGTTCGTGGGATGCCACGCTGTGCTCGCTCAGCAGTTCCGGGAAACCCTCAACCATAGGTCGACTCAGGACCTCTTCACTCATCTGGTTCCTAAAGATCAGGTCACTGCAGATCCGAGTAAGTACCGCCCTATTACATGTCTTCCCACTACTTATAAGACACGTACATCCATTCTGAGCCCCAAAATCACCCAGCATTTCAGCTTCGGCGAGGAACTAAGGTATCCCACCTCTTCTGACACTGCTCTCTGGATGACATCAAGTTATTCGCCCCTATTCGCTCTTAGAGTAATCGCATATAGAGTTACTAAAAATCACCAAATGCTATCAGAATGGGGTTCGGAACAGGTAAATGTGCGGTCCTTCATATAGAGAGCATGGATACTGAGGGCATGGATACGTCTATGCCCATAAACTTAAGGACCCTGTCCGAGGCTGTCACATACCGATACTTGATTATGTGACAAAATATAGGTATAGATGAGGCGAGAAACAATCGGTTCACCGGACACCGGACTCCGGGACGGGCAGCTCGCCCTAGCCCTCGACTGTTTGGTCTCCCCTGTCGAGGTATTCCCGTCTGATTGTTTTTTATATATGTATTATATTATGTTGTATATATTTGTTTCCTTATATGTTTATTTTGTTTTATTTATTTATTCCATTGACCAACCAAGCGGATATGGGAAAAAAATATCCCTATAGTAATAATAATAATTTTGAAAAAAAAAATAGAGTGACTATTATTAATTTTATAATTGTAATAAAAACCCAACAAAATGTATTTTAAGTTCTCAAAAACAAATATATCTTTTAACTTGAAAACATACTTACATGTTTAGAGTTGATGCCATACAGCCCTATTTCTGACAATGTAACATATAAAGTCTAAGACAAATTCATCAATTAATAGCGACTTATACTATAATTATAGTTCTTAGAATTTACTTTACTAATAAGGACATTCACATAACTGGACGGCTTAATTGTAGGGTTGGCGATACTCCGTCCCGCCCTCTTATTTGTTCATGAACCAGAAAGACAGAAACTTCAATTCGTTTCATGCTTTACTTTTATTTAATTACAAATTATAATCATATATAATAAAAAAATACTCTAAAATAACGAAAATTAAAACAATTTGTTAAATGAATAAAGTTGCAATCGGAACGCATATAGCATTTTACAATGCCTTACAAGTATTTTAATATAAGATGTCTCCTCCGGTGAATACTCCTCAACCTTTGATGTCGCCCACAGGGCGAAATGCAATGATGCCGCAATTACACGTGAATATATAATTATTAAAACAAAGATATTTAGATAAAAATTAAACCATACATATTTTAAAGGACATATTTTAAATTTACCTTCCATCTACATACAAGACATTTTAATCCCATTTAGTAGTTCTGTGAAAAATTTTGGTCTACATGATGACAATACTTTTAAATGTCGAATGCTTAGGTCACACTGAAAGTTTCTGGATTTTGATAAATAAGTATTATATATTAAATTATATTCGTCGGAACCATTGGTGAAATGTGGTTCACTACAGTCCAATAACAGTAGATCCAGTATGGCAGTAGGGATATCTTCCTCTTCTATATCCTCTTCATTGTCTTCTTGGAATGCATTCACCGCCGCTTCCGGGCTTGTAAATCGTAAACCTTTAAGCTTATCTTTTTTTTTCGGAAATAAAAATTTATCGCAAGATGCGAGATCCGGGATGTATGGCGGATGCGTAAACATCTCCACATTTGAAATCTTCAAATATGCATTACTTACCTTTTACGAAATGTACGAACGCGTTATCGTGATGAAGGACGACATTGCTGCGACATTTCTCGAACTTTTTCTATCACTTTGCAAGCAATTTTTGCCGGTGGTTTGAGTCTTTTTTACTTTCGTTGGCAAGTCTTTAAAAGGAAAGACCCATTCTGCCGACTGGCTTTTTCTTTCCGGTTCAAAGCAGTACACCCAGGTTTCGTCACCTGTCATGATATTATAGTCAGCCAATGACTGTCCTCCATTAATCTTTTTAAACATTTTACAGCACTACGCAGTCGTTTATGGTCTTCTGTTAAATCATGCGGTATCCATCGGTTGCAAAGCTTCAGCACCTTCAGATGCACATGTAGACTTTTTTGTACTTGGCTCATTCCAATACAATTTTATTTTTCTGACAAGCAACTTATTGTCAGTTTCAATTTTCAGCTGATATGCTGATGAAGGTCGTTGATAGGTTTAAATTAATTGATTTTTCAACAAGAATTACCAAGAAAAAGAATAGGTTATCAATTTAGATAGCATTTAATAAAAATCCATGAAAGATCTCTATTAGCAACATTTTCCTTATATTAATTAATAAATACCACTAAAGATACGTTATCCTTCCTCGATATAAGAAAATCACACCAATGACAACTAGATTAGAATGTTAAGTTTTTGTCGAGATAACCGCAGTCATAGAGTGTCGGGGACTTCCTTTTAAACTATGTATTGATGAAGATGTTATAAACTCACAGAATACCAGCGTAAAATAGCGGCTTAATGCTGCTGATTTTCGTCTGGTGAGTGTAGGTATCCGGAGATCTTAATTACTGGTGACGAGGCATTCCATCTCTGTCCTCAAGGGTAACAACGTATTACAATAACAATCTGCATTATGACTCTTTGTCAAGGATGAATGTATGTAGATGTCATGGGCCGCAGGAATCACTTACCATTAGGTGAACTGCGTTTTCGTTTGTTACTCTCGTAATAAAAATACAATGTAATTTTTAAATCACAAGAAAAAAGTTTTTCGAGAATTCTTGTAACTACACTAGTGAGCAACTAAAATCGACTCACGCCGTACGTTATTTTTTGACCATAGTAGATTAAAAGTGAAGGTTTTAGCTTTAAAATGAGATAATATTCATATTAATAAATTCCTTTTATTAATAAAAAAATATTTATGTAAAATTCGTCTTAAACTCTCAAATAAGGAAATATTTACTCTACAGAAAACATAGACAAAAAGACAAAACAATCGTGAATTAAATAATAAAAACAAAAAATATAAATATTTCATGTAAGGGGTGACTTCCCCCTCTTGGCTCTAATTACAGCTTCTAATCGGTTCTTCATAGACGAATAAGATGTTTTATTGTTTCTTGAGAAACGCCATCCCATTCATCAGTGAGTATAGAGAGTAGAGACTTGAAGCTCCGATTCCGTAGCTGGCGCAGGATTTCTTGCCCGAAATTTCTCGTCCCATAAATGCTCAATAGGATTTAAGTCCGGACTACGTACGAGTCAAAACGTACAGATTTAATAATTCAAAAAGAAAATAATAATTCAGGGCTCAGTTATTGTTTCATTGTTCAAGACATTCAACTTCGTGCATTACGCTTGAGTCGACTTTTTTACTCACGAGTATATGCACTTTTTGTCAATATACTCGGTAAACCTTTCGGAGATATTTTGTTAAGCACACACTGTAATACATGTTACATTATGGCAATTTTTTACGTAGAAAACTTTGCAATACATAAGAAAATACCGGTAAATGCCTCCAATCTGCAGCCAACACCGTTGCTAAATGGTTGCGGAAAAGGAAGATTAAGGTTACCCCACCAAAAGTGCAGCCATGTACTTGTCTTGACACAACAAAACGCCGCATCTCTCAACCATATAGCTATTTGATAGTCCAGTCCCCTGGGAAAAGACAGCCAAATACAAAGTATCACATTACATGAAAGACTCAACTTCGGTCCGCACCTCAACCGCGTACGAAATCGAGCAGCCTTTGTTTTCGGTCGTTTGCAGCAGAGACTTAATAACAGTATCAAAATGTCCTTACGTTATCAAATTACACTTTACAAAGCGTGTATCCAACCCATAATGACATACCCCCCTCTTTGCACATGGATCCCCGCACCTCATTCACTGACTTCAGGTAATCCAAAATCGCTTCATGTGCAAAGCCACCTGTGCGCCGTAGTTCTTGCGTAGTGAAAACGTACACATAGATCTTGAGCTCCCGACCAAAGCTTAGTACCTGAAGTAGGCTTTCCGCCGATACTTCGACTCTGCTGTCACACACCCAATCCTGATTGTAAGTGTCTTCATTTACAATCCCGTCTCGAATATCACCCGTCCGATGGAGACCGAGGCATTCAATGTGCAAAATGATGAGATCACCTAGGCCGGCTCTCACCAGTCAACACAGATAGAAGCGTCGCTGGAGTTTTGGCGCCACTTCTGCTCCAGCGCCTACGCATTCCGACGTGGTGTTACAGATGGGTAATAATAATACTAATATTAATTTAGATAATCTGTGGCCGTAGTGCGGCCCTCTCGAATACCCTCTAGTCAGTCGCTCTCGTGAAACAGACAGCCGAGGCTCCCTCTCGGAAGCCCATATGCTGGTTAACCACTAATAAAGGTCTCGGCTGAGCACCATAAGCGCTCGGTCACCTTTCAACCATCCAAAAGCCATCGGGCTTACAGCGGCGATCAGCACGAAAAAATAAACGTAAAAGAGATTGAAAGATTACTTTTCCCGCCTGGAAACGGTGCTTTTGAACGGTTAGAATCCTTGTTATTTCGTATCTGTACATGTTGAAAGTGTAAATGGTACCTATGGGAAAAGTCTCCTAACTTCAAAAATTGCAAATTTAACGAAATCTATTTAATTACTTTATTTTATTCTGATATAATTCTTAAATTTCTGTGTAAATATAGGATCTTGTTTATATACTTGACTTGTTTATTAAGGAAGATATTTTTGTGTTTATAAATGCGTAATTTAAATATTGTTTTTTTAAACTGCGCACTTATAAACATACTACATATTACTTTTTATTATGTATATTGACGTTTTTCTTATAAGTAATATATACAAACGTGTTTTAGAATTTTAAGAAATTCAATTTAATTCAAGGTTTACGATTGACTTGCCTTATCATCACTTCTTCAGTCTTTTTTTTATTTAAAGTAATAAATGTATTAACACAGGTTATGTTATATGAACTTCCTGTGCAGGGTCAGATTGCTATTGTATTAGCCAATAAGTCAATGGTAATGTCAATATCACAGCTGATAATACATTGTCCATACCGTGTTAAATCAAACAAACCATTATACTTCGACGTTCGTTACAAATTACACTTGCTTTATTAATCGCGAGTAAATGAGAAAGTTAAAAGAATAGATCTATAAATAGTAAGATATTACTTGTAGAAGCTTATATATTTTTTATTAGTCGTGTTAAGTTTATTTTTATTTATTGGTTTTAGTGTTTAGATATAAGATTCTTTGACTCACATATATAAACGTTTAAACATATAAAATAATACAATCATTGTGGTTATACTAAAAAGTTACTGCCGTACTTGAAACTGATGATAACAAGCATTATTGATATATATATATCAGTAAATTATAGAAATAGCCATTTAACAGCAAGTAGTGCTTGTGTATTAAAAAAAGTGCAACTGTGCTTATTCCAAAACGTTTTAATCCAACTTTTAATAGAAGTAATGGTGAAAAATCGAGCCAAATGGCAACTTCTCTCTGCGGCAATAAAATCCACATCCATTCTCGGTAACAAGTTAAGCCCTCAAAGCAAAATACAGAGCACAATGTTTTATGTCCCTAAAAAAATGTTTCATTAATTTAAACTTGTTTAGTTTTCTTCAGAATTCGTAGTCGGTGTGTTGCGAAAAGAGTTAATTATCTTGGAGATGATCATAACTATGTTTAAATTCAGTGCGCCAGAAGTACAGAACTACAAGATGGGGCTTCGCCAACAAATGCTAATTTAAGTCTCTGGAAACTTTTTTTTTACTTAAATCACTCAAATCGTAAAAAGTCACTAAGCAAAAATTTTTCGATTTAAATCCATTGTAATATACATATTTTCAAAATTACGCTGCGATGAAAATGACAACATTCAAAGAAACTAAAAAGTATTCCATAATCAGAGTTTATTTTCAAAAATAAGAGATATAATAATAAATAAAGATAATATACAATATAATAATAAATAAGAGATATAATAAATAATAATATTATACTTGTTTAGCTAATTGTAGAAACTTTCAGTTTCAATTTGTGATATTTGGATTTTGTATTTACTTTGAATTTCCGTTATTAGGCTTCACAGCTCAGTCCATTAAACATAATAATAATAAATAAGAATATGATATATTTTTATATAATAAGAATGTATTTTCGTTGTTAATAATCTAATAAACCTAATTAAACTAATGAACTGCCTCCAAAAACTCTTATTTCAATTTATCTTTTGTACATAATGCTATAATAAAAAATATTTAAAAATAAATAAAAGAGAGTTATATATACCAATTACCGTAACCTCAAAATACATTTATCAAAAAGGATTACGTTGGCAGCTCTCCCTTACTTGAGTATAAACACTGTTTCAAACGTCAAGGCAAGGTGCATGATTGTAAAGTTCATAATGGGTTATCAATATTGATTAATTTCGTTAAAGTTATTGTATAGAACTACATACCAAGTAGTCTTTTGAAGACACACGGATAAATTTAAGATTATAAAAATGAGTGGCAAGTTACTAAGACAGTGCTATTATAATGTGTTTCCCAAATTTAATCCGATTCTAGTGACACCGCTAGGTAGCAGTATAAATTTAGTACAAGGGAATATAAACTCTAAGGTACGTTAACTGTTTAATTTTTCCGATTACAGGCCTCTTTTGTATAGCTCTAGGGACAATTACAAACACATGTCATTTGAGAGAGGTTACTTTAGCTGTTATTAAATAGTACAAGTAAGTTGCAGCACCTACAATGACCTAACCATATAGTGCTGCTATTTGTGAAACATTGCTTTGAATTACGTACATAGTGGCAATATACTACTGATGTTATCGAGCTGTCGAAACAAATAAGAATCAACATTTGTTTGTGATTGCGTTATATAGATAACACTGTGAGGTCAATTCGTAGGCGAACTCTATATTAAAAGACCTATAGAGTTATTAAGAATATCATAGTTAATATCCACGCGCCTGCTTGCAAGACGTGTTTCAGTAGTCCTTAATATTTCAGATCACTAATTTCAAGAAATTTATACACAGCTCAACAGCCATGAATAACATTCTGAATGGCAATCTGTGGGATACTGATCCTGAATTGTTTGAAATAATAAAAAAAGAAAAGCAGCGACAGCAGCATGGTCTGGAAATGATTGCATCAGAAAACTTCACATCAGTCCCGGTACTGCAATGCCTCAGTTCCTGTCTTCACAACAAATATTCTGAAGGAATGCCTCATCAAAGGTAACATTTTTCGCCTTTAATTGGTGTATCTCATTATTTATTAAAATTATTCATGCAATTAATTTCACAATTGGTATCTCTACTGATAAGAAACAGTATATATACAATAGTATAAAAAAATATATACAGTATTACATAATTATATATACTTATAATTGGCAATATTTACTTTTAAACCATATTCATTGACAGCAGATATCTTTAAATAGTGCTTCTATACCGATCTTATAAAAGAGCTGCGCTCACTATGTTAAAAATTGCCTTTTTATTAAGTGCGGACCACACCTTTTTATTTATGATTAATAATAATTATATAGTATACCTTTTTGAAACATTTTTTTATTTCTGTCCATGTGGAATGCATGAAGAAGAGACTAAGTTGAGACTTAAAAATAGGTCAAAAGACATCACAGTATAAACATATTAGGACACAAAATCATTTATAACACATACATAGCAAATGCTCCAACATTCTGCAATCCTGATAATTCACAAGCATCAGTAAACCCATTATTAAGCCAATTATTCCATTTCTGATAGAGGATCAATCAAATCAATCAAAAAAAGGAAAAAAAAAAAATCTGCTCCAGGACTATTTTTTCAATTCCCAAATTAAGAACTACATCTGGACAAAAGATAAGATAAGGCTCCACACACTCTACCACCAAAGCATTTACAGGTGATGAATTCATAGCCTCTGTTACAATGTGGATTTACACAGATTGGGTTTTGTCAAGCTTAAAAAAGATTTATTGCAGAATTCAAAAAGAATTGACCCTAAGACATTTGATTTAATTGAGTCTTAATGACTGCTCTGTGTAAGATTAAGAAGATATAAAACCCCACTAGTACAATCAAGGCCCTGAATACATTGATATTTCTTTCACACTTTTTGTCTATATTATATTAGAATTGAAATGAAGAACAAGGAACTTGACAGAATTTTGAATGGGCAATGTGACATTTCTAATAATAATCTACACACTACTTTTGTGTGCTGACAAAAACAATTGGCTGTTTAACCAATCACAAGTAGTAAAAGGTAGTATTAAGATTAATAGATACAGCAGAAAGTAAGTCACAGGCAAAATTCAAAGCTATTTCAGCAGTGTACTGAAGTGTAATACAAAACAAGTCAACTGTTTAAAACTCAGAAGTGTACAGACTATACGGAACAGGACTGAGAACAGAGCCCTGAGGTAATCCCTTTCTAACTGATCATCAAGAGAGAAGACACCCAGTAACATGGACTGAGATGGAGCAATCCTGAGCGAAAATTGAACATCTTAGCTGATATTATATTAAAATTAGAACTGTGAGGAGGTAATTGGGAAAATTTAATTATTTGTTTAATACACCATAGATAGTGCCCATACACTCCTCTATGGCCATTATCCTCTGTGTCATCCCACAGATGTGAGTACCTAGTAATTCTAAATAGGAAACCAGGCTTAAGCCATGTCTCCTCAATAGCAAAGACAATTGTTTTGATTTTTTTAATTAAGCAGATAATTAGCAGATGATGTCTCATCAAGAATATTTATTATATGAGGTGAGCTGATTCAAACCAGTAAAAATGTTGGCGGTAGAACATAGCTAAAATGTGAGACAAGAATTGTGGAATAGTGGATGTTAAAAGATTGATGAGATTATGATTACAAGAGAAATCTTAGAATTGGTATAAAACAAACCATTAGGCAAGACAGAAGAAGGGTTTGAAACAACTGAATGATTGGATAGATTTCTCTATCATATGAGCTACTTAATGTGTCTCTGCAACGGTATGGAGGTCAAGAAGATGAAGAGTGGGTGTTTTGGATTGGAATTGGGCTATAAGGCAGTGTAGCAATGGTATTTGTTACTTCTACATAGGTCTTTTGAACTGAAGGTAACCTGGCAGATACTTCATTGTTAGGAGTGTTTTCTGAGAAGAAAAGTGAGAACTTCACCTGGTTCATTTACTTCTGCCTGTGGAGTTCAGGAAAGTTTCTGTTATATATATGCAAGTCACAGGCAAAATTCAAAGCTATTTCAGCAGTGTACTGAAGTGTAATACAAAACAAGTCAACTGTTTAAAACTCAGAAGTGTACAGACTATACGGAACAGGACTGAGAACAGAGCCCTGAGGTAATCCCTTTCTAACTGATCATCAAGAGAGAAGACACCCAGTAACATGGACTGAGATGGAGCAATCCTGAGCGAAAATTGAACATCTTAGCTGATATTATATTAAAATTAGAACTGTGAGGAGGTAATTGGGAAAATTTAATTATTTGTTTAATACACCATAGATAGTGCCCATACACTCCTCTATGGCCACTACCCTCTGTGTCATCCCACAGATGTGAGTACCTAGTAATTCTAAATAGGAAACCAGGCTTAAGCCATGTCTCCTCGATAGCAAAGACAATTGTTTTGATTTTTTTAATTAAGCAGATAATTAGCAGATGATGTCTCATCAAGAATATTTATTATATGAGGTGAGCTGATTCAAACCAGTAAAAATGTAGGCGGTAGAACATAGCTAACACATGAGACAAGAATTGTGGAATAGTGGATGTTAAAAGATTGATGAGATTATGATTACAAGAGAAATCTTAGAATTGGTATAAAACAAACCATTAGGCAAGACAGAAGAAGGGTTTGAAACAACTGAATGATTGGATAGATTTCTCTATCATATGAGCTACTGAAGCTACAAGAAGATGAAGAGCGGGTGTTTTGGATTGGAATTGGGCTATAAGGCAGTGTAGCAATGGTATTTGTTACTTCTACATAGGTCTTTTGAACGGAAGGTAACCTGGCAGATACTTCATTGTTAGGAGTGTTTTCTGAGAAGAAAAGTGAGACCTTCACCTGGTTCATTTACTTCTGTCTGTGGAGTTCAGGAAAGTTTCTGTTATGTATATGCAAGTCTGAGCCAAAGTACCAAAAACAATTAGCTTTTTGTACCTTAATTGTAACACAGTTTTTGAAGTTGTGGGGACCCAAACAGCTGTGTTTTCTTAAAATAGCCTAACTTCGATCACTGGGTTACAGTTATCCAGATACTCAAATGACTGGTTCAGTTCCTCCATGCATCGATCCACAAAGATGTTTCTAACAATACTCATTCTAGTCATATAGAATGTTGGAAAAGGAAAACACAAAATTAATATTTAGAGAGCAGGACATTCTAGAAAAAGGTTTGCATGTAATTTTGATTTAAATTCTTTGAATATATTACGAGCAGGCTAGTCTGCGACATATCAAATATTGTAATCCTATTTTGTCCGAAAATATTTTTTATATAGAATACAATTTTATTGATGTCATCAAAACCTTTCAAAAGAGTTTGGACCTAAATGTTCCGACCTAAATTCATTGTGTGTCATTTGCCTGCATCAAAATACTAATAACTGAGAATGATTATTTATTAAAAATATTATAATTAAAGTACTATAATATTGATAAACTGCTAGTCAAAAAATGAATTAGATTGTGTTTTCTAATTCTACAAAACAACTAAACTCTTTTAAAGCAACATTAATAGAATACTTTTTTGGTGATACTGAGACTGCAGTAAGCAAAATAACACCTGACTTTAGTAACTATAATTTAATTTGGCTGGGATTCTTTTACATAGTTAATGGCAACTAAATTAATTAAATAATAAACTCTGTTCAAATATCAGGGTTTTGATCTTCTTAATACATTTAGGAGGCATGATAGTGAACCAAAAGTTGATCCTTTAAATCTATAGATTGCCAGACACTTATAACTTAGGATGAAGTTCAAAAGTTTTTTTTCTGAATAATAGATTCCCAATAATTTCAATTCTCATTATTGATGCCGCATGGACCAAATAAAAAAGAAAAAAGAAATTGTAGTTTTCTTAAATAAAATGGCATAATACAAATAATTGGATTCAGAGCACAGTAGAAGTATTGGATTCAGAGCAGAGTACTAGTAGAACTGCACTCGCTAGCAATTAAATTGACTCACCCCTTAGTGTGGGTTTAGGCATTATTGAAAAAAATTGCTGACTATATGCACTGAGCATCAATTTCGTTATATGGTAATCTAGTAAGTAAAATTTTATAAATTTATATATTTTCTGGGTGATTTTGTTAAAATCTTTATTAATAGTCTAATAAATGTAACCATGTCTGAGAGATTTATGTATGTAAGCACTTGAGTTTTGGGATATGAATGAAAATGCTTTTCCACTACATTAGATCTTAATAATAAAAGGCATAATCTTGTGAAAATGTAACTAGAATCTGATAACAATTTCTTTTTAAAAACAGCACAGTAGCAAAACCCTTACAAATAAATGTTTTTTTTTTAACTCTAAACTGATTAAATTAATTGCAGATACTATGGAGGAAATGAATTTATTGATGAGATAGAAATATTAGCTCAAAAACGCTCTCTAGAGGCATATAGGCTCAGTGGTGAGAAGTGGGGAGTAAATGTCCAGCCTTACTCAGGTATGTGTCAATGGAATATGTATATATATGTTATCAACTATTATCTATTTCAAAACATTATTATATTTATGTGTAAAAATTCAACACAGATTACAATTAGCCTTTGACCTTCTTTACATTTAAGAAATGAATGTTCAATCTAAGGTCAACAAATCTATGTTCAAAACTGTTATAGACAGTTTAAATGCATATTTATTTAGCTTAGCTTCGGAATTATTATCTACCCTCATTAATATAATAGTCATGAATCACATAGAATCTATCTTTGTATCTAACCATATTTAAGTTTAACATTATTGAGCTTTCTTAGTGTAAAAGAGAGTAAGAACTGTTTCTGTCTGATGTTATGCTGACAGTAATGGTTTTGGGCTTTTTTTTATATTATTAAGGGTTCAAAAAGAGAACACAGTACAACTGATGGTAAGGTGCATGGTCCATATACAATATATTATAATATAATAGTACATGTAGTATATCCATTAAACAATAAATATCATATAACATAGACCTTAAATATATAATAAGAATAGTTAATATAAATAATTAAATGACAAATTCAAATGACTTTCCCCATGTGATACTCTCAAATCAGTCTTTTAATATTATTTTTATTAGGAGATTTTTTAATGTCATCGCCCAGGATGTTACTAAGCTGTATGGCCTGAACAGTAAAAGAAGAATTAAAGTAACCAGTGTAGTGCTGTGGCATACAGATCTTGAGACAATTAAAAGGATGAGGTACTCTTATATGAGTAGTATAAAGATAAAATAGAATTGTTAAGATAAAATGATGAATTAGAATTTTCAAGATTGAGTATAGAACTTGTAGAATTCTGGAGCTACATCTTCTACACATAGGAAGCCATTTAATCTTAGAGCGATAAAAGGAGATATCTTATATTAGATTTATCTTCAGTTTACGTAAGTAAGTGGAAGATAACTTATTGAGTAGAGGCTGCAATTTATTAAGAATGTTTTGAGACAGATTGGGGTAACACATATCAGCATAATTGATGATGGATAGAATTAGGGAATGTACTAGCATAAGCTTGGTTTTGTAGGGTAAAAAGGTTTTAAAACGGTAAAGGGCATTTAGGATGGCATTAAGTTTTTAACTAGTTTCAGCAACATGAATTTACCAATACATAGAACTGTCCAAGTGCAAGCCCAGATTTTTAATAAATTTATCCAGTATCTTGTATTTGCAGATGGCTGATTTATATTCTATAATTGAAAATGTTATATATGCTCGTTGACCAAAAAATATGTACACACTTTATGATTTCTTTGTGAAATATCTACATGACTACTCTTATTATTAACACAGGATCACCAGCTAACTTTGCTGTTTACACTGGTGTGGTGGAGCCACATGGGAGAATTATGGGCTTAGATCTCCCTGATGGTGGTCACCTTACACATGGCTTCTTTACCGCTACCAAGAAAATTTCTGCTACCTCCATTTTCTTTGAAAGCATGCCTTACAAAGTGAGTTTTGTAAACTTTTTGTTTTAATCAAATGAAAGTTAATATAACACCTGTAGTTTGTAAGTGTACAATTTCTGGCTAATAATTATGTACAGCTTATGATTTAAAATCTTGTATAAATATGGGTAAATATTACTTGACCATCATCATTAGACAAATGCCTGCATTGCAGCTTCGTCCTGTTACTGTGTTTACTCTTCTTTTTTTAATATATATTCGGAATAACATATATAATTTATTTCATAGAATATATAACTTGTCATTTACTGCTAAAAAAGCCAATAATTGTTGTCCATGTTTTACGTAGAATTGAATAAGGTGCCCAAAAGAGATAGGTATGAATATATATCATCATACTTAAGACTTTGTTATAACATTAAATATAAAATTTCGTGATTAATTTTATTTCAAAAACAATCGTTTTTATGCACTCAACACTGTGCTTATGGGCGACATGTCCTCAGTTACCTAATTGTATTGGTCACGTCGATTTTATTTATGTAATAATTATTTTATCAAGTGTCTTTTGAGATAACGAGTTAGGTAATAAAGAATTTATTAATTTTTCAGTGCGTTCAATTGCCAATACATTTATTAATTTAACAATGATGAATTTTTCACAGGTGGATCCCAAAACTGGCCTTATAGACTACGACAAACTGGCTGAAACAGCAAAGCTTTTTAAGCCTCGTTTAATAATTGCTGGTATCAGCTGCTACTCGCGCTGTTTGGATTACAAACGATTCCGACAAATAGCTGACGAAAATGGCGCTTACTTAATGGCTGATATGGCTCATGTTTCGGGGCTTGTAGCTGCAGGTAAAAAAAAACAATTATTCTCTGATACCGAACTTTTAAGTTGAGAAAACATATTTTACATTTATAAATCATACTCAAAAACCTTCGTTGGAAATCGTTCCATCCATTGATAATAACCGACGTTACAGGGAGACTTCATTTTATATTATGTAGTGACAATGGTCATTGACCTTATCTGTTATGAACAACTTTTCAATGTGCAAATACTTCAACCTAAAGACGTAAAAGTTAAGTTAAACTATTTTTCTTTTCAGGTGTAATTCCAAGTCCATTTGAATATTGTGATATAGTTACAACTACGACGCATAAAACGCTGCGAGGACCGCGAGCTGGTGTGATTTTCTACCGCAAAGGCGTTCGTTCAGTAAACACTAAAGGGGATAAAATCATGTATAACTTAGAAGATAAAATAAATCAAGCTGTATTTCCTGGACTCCAAGGCGGACCACACAATCATGCTATTGCTGCAATAGCCACAGCTATGAAACAAACTACATTTCCTGAGTTTGTTGAATATCAAAAACAAGTTAGTCACTATTTATGTATTTAGCTGCATACTGCAGCTACAAACTGACTGTAACAAAAAAGGGTCATTTAGACCTGCATAAAATAGAACACTGCTATGTTTTATATGGTGAGTGAAAAGAAACTGGATACTTTGCATCTGTATATTGATTTTTATCAATTCCAAACATCCTAACAAGTGCCATTTGACGAAAAGTAATCTAGTGAACTAAGACTGTCAAGTGAACTATTTTGCTGGTGTGCTCCTTTACTTATCTAATAGAAATAGCTTCAATTTCTTCTATACTTTGTATGGTTTCTTTGACTATCGGACTTAACTATTCTCCAAGAAGAATTAAGATGCACATTTGGACATCAGATGGAGTGTGTTTATGAGTAGGTTTGTTAACCCTAACCAGTATAATATGTTGATAATGTTTATACTTCAAAACTCTGATCTCATATATATTTATTGATAAGATATCCTATTGAAGACCGCGTGGCGTAGTGATACCTGAAACCCGACTGCTGCGTCACGAATCTTGGGTTCTATTCCCAGCCGTAAACAATATTTGTGTATGTACACAAACTCTTTGTTTTCTGGTTTTGGATTTGTTGATTTTGCTTGTAACCTATCACTGATGTTATTGGACATGCGTTACATAGGCCTAGGGCGGGTTACAACGAGGGGTGGCCTCTATGTTTACGCAAATGCTTAAGGCATTATAATATATTCTGCTCATTCAATATCATATGGCAATAACCAGTAAATATCACCGTCGTGTAATAGACTCGGAGGATATAGGATAGCTAAGGCATATATTTATATGTTTTTTTTTTATATATCAATTACTATCATAATATTTTCTTATTTGATTTATTGGAACGCCTTTTAAATAATATTTTAAAAAATAATATATATAAAAAAATTATGATTTATTTTCAGCTTACGTAAATATGATCACATTTCCTTCTATCGTTCACAACTCAAGTGGCGCTCTATTCGTCAATTTTGCTTGTTCTCAATTCTATATTACACGATCCAAACTATCCATCTTATCTTAAAGGTGACTTCCAATTTCTGCATTCTTCTATTAACCGTGTTACTCGTTCCTTAAATAGAATGAGGATTAGTATTCCAAAACTCAGTGCAATAGGCACTGAGTTTTTTCGTTATTCTTTAACAGTACAGGGCATACTCCTTTGGAATGCCATTCCAGATGATGTCAAAACATTATTTGAAGGGCAATGACATCCGATATATATATTTACTCATGGTATTTGTGTATATGTGGCTCTACGTCGATATCTATATATATATTGTTATATATGTATATTTGTAATTTGGTATTGTAAAATTTTATTATTTTATGTACTAACGTATTCCCGCATTCTCCCAGGGTTGACTGGTAAAGAATGCCACCGGGCATTAACCGCCTTTGTAAACCTTATCTAAGGAACAAAGCTAATAAATAAATTATTACTTCACAGGTAATAAAGAATGCAAAACGTTTGTGCGAAGGTCTGATATCTCGCGGCTATGATATCGCAACTGGCGGTACAGACGTACACTTGGCCTTAGTGGATATGAGGGGTGTGGGACTTAGTGGGGCACGCGCTGAACGAATCCTGGAGCTTTGCAGTATTGCTTGTAACAAAAACACAGTTCCCGGAGATAAGAGTGCGCTTAACCCCAGTGGCATCAGACTTGGTAAATATTGTCATATCATTTGCAATTATGTTTTTGACTATACAAATGTCAGTCTTTAAGTATCATGGATCGGATTTGAAATTGAGGAATAGAATATCATAATGGACCCAAAAACTTCTCGTGATACGTACTTAATTGGGCTGTGGAGCTATATGATTAAATGCACTTAATGTTTTATGAAAGTGTTATTGTCAAACTATACTGTAAAATTTTCCTTCACTCTAAACAATATTATAGTATCACACAAATCAACAAATGTGTTACAGGTACACCCGCATTGACTACACGGGGCATGAAAGAAACCGACATCGATAGAGTGGTCGACTTTATCGACAAGGCCTTGAAACTAGCCCAAGAAATAACAAAGATATCGGGAGCGAAGTTAGTTGATTTTAACAAAGTAATAGAAGAAAATACGGATTTTAGTAAAAAGGTTGCCAATCTCAAACTAGAGATTGAAAACTATAGTACGTCATTTCCATTACCTGGATATGAAACTTACTGATAAGATAAGATCTGTTAAGATGTTCCTAAATCATTCGAATATATACATTTAGATATTTTAATTTTAAGGTTTAGTGAAGAAATGCATTTATGTTCTGACTAATAGCATAAATTTTGTCAATTTTTTAATGTTAACGGTCCTTCAAGTTTTAAAGGAACTACATATATTTTAAAGTGCCTTTTATATAGAAATTAAGAATAAATATATTTCTCATTTTTTTATTGTATTCCTTTCAACCAACCTTATTTAATCCTAGTGAATGATTTTAATTCCATCAAAACTGAAAGGTTTTGACTGACAAAACCAAATGGTGAGTTATGATGTTGGGATATGAGTCAACTCAATTTGTTTGTTGTTGTTGATGTGATTCAACTCAATTTGTTTGTACATCAACTACCTTCGTTTATACAATGTTTAAAAATCTTTGACATTAGCTCGAGACGGGCCGATGGGCTGTGTTTGAAACCACCTTGTTCAGATCAGATCAACAATGGGGGAGAACACTCTGATTGCCACTCTGGAGACTTACTATACGTACTATTTTTCGTATGATTAAACTTCAGTGTTAGCGTCCTATAAAGTAGTAGTCAGGTTCCCATAGAGTTTTTAGACAACTTTATTTATTTAGCACTCCAATACATTTCGACCAAGCTTCAAGCGATCACTTTATTAGATTTCCTTGATAAGTGTCGCTGGAGCTTCTTGCACCACTTCTCCATCGCCCACGCATTCCGAAGTGATGGTACAGATAGTTAATAATAATACTAGTATTAATTTACATAATACGTAGTCGGAAGCAACTGACCGAGCCATCAGCCATCTCAGGCACCCTCGAGTCAGGCGCTCTCGTGCAACAGAGTCATCTGCCCGTAGGCAATGCAAATATTTAAGAATCACTTTATAGTTTAACGGGTCTATGAAAACGTAACTATAACAGTAAAAACAAACCTACAGACGCGATGACGGTATACAAATGAATAACCTTTTGTATTTAACGTTCAAACTTCGCTGTAATATTTGTAGTCTCTATATATAACCTGTTTCTCAGGCATAACATATAGTCAGATAAGTTTCAGTAATCACTTGTGTAACACGATTCCTGCGGCCTATATAATTTCCTGCTCAATTAATTGTAACCAACCAGAAAAGCACTACACGAAATAAACGAGAATCTGCAATACGAGTGGATCTGGATAAATCTATAAATGATATAAACTATTTTAAATAATGCCTAATGATTAGATTGATTTTGAATTTGAAAATTACATGCTGCAATAGAGCCTTATTGCCCGTAGACTATTCTTTTCATGTTAAAATAAACAATGAAATACAATAAGTAACTGGGCCATATTATCTAATAGGTGTTTTAAAAAATATATATGTATATGGGTCTTCAGATTATTTCCTTTACTATGGGAAACAGCAGCGTTAACTTGCCATTTTACACAGGCTGAAAGGTTCTATAAGTGTTTCCTCCAACCGACCAATCTGAGTCATGTCTTGACTAGTATAAAGTACAAACGTGCAAAATAAAATTATTTTGCACGTTTTAGTTGATTTGTTTTATTTTTACTTATTTGCTATTGTGACTATTTCTCACAATTTTGACACATTTAATTTTTATAATAATAAAACAGTCATATATAATTTTATCGGTTATCCTACTAGACAGTGACGCCGTACTTTTTTCGACATTCGACATCGACTTGTGTTTCGGTTAAAGTGCAACTACGCATTTCGTTTATTATTACGTTTATTACCATATGCATGGTGAATCTATGTCTATGATTGAAACGAATGTTATTTCATATCGTTGTCTATGGTTAATCTATCTAGTTTTGTCGTTCACCAATTAAATGTATTTCGTGAAATTGTTGTTTTTGTGTCGCATACCGTAAACTAATTATCGACTATATACAAATAAAATATCGTTTTATGGCAATTAATTATTCTTGTTTATTTAAAACAAACAAATTGACTAGCGCAATAACAATAAGTGACGACCTTGTATACACCACAGTGTATAAGAATTTTGTGTACAGACAGAATATATAGATTTACAAGTTATAATCATTTTAATCAAAATTCTGCAAAATATGCTTACGAACTGATGTAATTTCATGATATGAAGAATATTCTGTACATGGAAAGGATAATTGATTAAATTTGGACGGTATTATGTATACGATTGCGTGTGGTAAAGACCACCTGGAGATCAGGAGAGAGTATTTGGAACTATGTTCACCACGACGGGAATGGTAGCAGCACCACAGCAAGCGGCTAATCAGGTCGCTCAAAATGGTAGCACAACGTTACCTCGATCCCATCATCAAAGAACAGGTATTGTTTCCTTACAAGATCAAAGTGTTATCGTCCTATATAAATATATAAAATTCGATCAAATTAGTACAGCAGATCTGTTAAACTTGACTGTTCTACTTGGTTTATTTTACTTAAAAGACCATTTTTTTAGCCATGACTTTTTTACTGTATACAACCTATTTATTAATGATATGGTTTGATTAATCAATATATTTATCAAAAAAAAGGATATCATCCAATGATGTGAAATGTTTACATTTGTGTGTTAAATTACATTATTATGTCTAAATAACACAAACTTAGTTTTCTTAATGCAAACTTGAAACAAAAAAAAATTGATTTTCTCACTGATTTATTAACTTCCTATCTACAGCTAATTCTATATAGAGCAATGATTTTTTATTATATTATTTATTTAGTGCTACATAAATTGGAGATGCACAACATATAAGTGATGCAGAGCAGGTCCACAAGTGTGGACATCATTCATGTATATGAGAATACCTTTGCATGATTGTCTGTTTGTGGCACAGATATCTGATAACAGCATCATCAAAAACAACATTGCAGTATAAACAGAAACTGGGTCCTCAGAAAATCAATGTATGACTGTGTGTGTTCTCAGTCACATGGTGTTATTTACTGTGCAAATTTTACATAATTCTTTTTAATTTTTTTTTAATAATAATTGCAATAACTTCCTAGGTGGTCAACATTTAAAATACTTAGTGAAAATTTTAAATTAATGAAAATTACTACTAGATACTAATCATTACTAGAAGTTTAATTTTTCAACAAATTATTAACTTCATCAGCCCTTTTTAACAAATGTTTTAAGATTGTAAAACATTTGCTACTATATGCAGGAGCAACCAATTGAATTAACTTGACCTATAAGCATGCATAAATATCAGCTTTAAATTGGTACCATTATTGGCAAAATTTATTCAGTACTCTTTAAACAAATGCTATTTGGATTGATATGTAAAGAAAATGGAAATTTAAGAATCTGACTTGTGGTTGGCTAATTTAAAAACAAAATAAATCTGTTAAAAAATATGTATGCTTAGACATTTGAGTCAATTGGGTTGCTCCGGAGTGAAGTTAGACACTTTACTTCCTTTGTCATATGTGTGCTATACTCTTTAGTTTGTTAAATTATTGGCCATATTGGGATTGAGCTATAAGGTTTTTGGATTGTCAAGAGTTCAGTGATATGCTAATTTGTTTCTATCTGTACATGAAACTGAAATTTAATTTTAGGTAGGCCACCAGCAGCTCCCAAATCATATGACTATCTCCTAAAGGTGCTACTTGTAGGTGACTCTGATGTGGGTAAACAAGAAATTCTGCAAGACTTAGAGGATGGATCGGCTGACTCCCCATTCTGTAGTGGAAGTGGTAAAAATAATTACTAATTTGTAATGTAAGATTGTAATAAATTTAACATTTAATAGTAATTTCATGCCTTATGTGTTAAGAGTGCAACTACTCATACCTAGATATACTTAAATGCATTACAATGATGTCCTTTTGGTTTATATTCATCCAGCACAATATCTTCTGGTTTCATACCAGATTATGTCAGCATTCAGTGGTGGTCACATAATTAAAGACACTTGATTGGGAATATCCCTAATATATTAATGTGATTAACTGAGATTTTTGATTACTTATTTTTATTTTTAATACAATAGGAACTTGCAACAAAATTTAAATAATTTGTGTAGGCGTTATGATATAAAATTAGAAATATTTTCAATAAAATTGAGCCATCCCACATTTTTTTTCAGTTCAACTATATTTCAAGCTGTATGAATTGAACCAAAGTATGGCCAACTAATTAAAGACTAAATAACTAAGAAAACATAAATGCAACGAATATTAAAATGAATTAATTGGAGATAATTTTTAAAGATATTATGTACAATTATCAATATTTTTCACATATCTTTGAGCAGCTATAATAGCTTGACATCCCTTAGGCATTGAAGAGATAATAACTTTTTGCACATTGATTATGGATTTCGCTCACAAGATTCTTTAAAAGCCTTTCTTAAAATTTTATTGGTATGCTTTGTAGCAACTATTTTCTTCACAAAGTACTACAAATTGTCTAAGATATTGGGATTGTATGGGGGCCAATATAAAACCGTTAATGATTGGCTCCATAGAAACTCTTTTACCACTATTGAAGTGTGGTAAGGATCATTGTCTTATTGGAAAGTACAAACCACCAGCCTTGAAAAATTCTTGTACCGAAATTTATCTATATTTTCTACAATTTGTTTAGCCGGTCCAACACCATGTCCTATAAAACAACTCTGATATTCCCTGCTCCATGTTTCACTGTTTTCTTCGTATATTTTGGATCCATTTCTCTATTCTGAGGATATTTCACATATTGTTTTCATTTCGAATTAATCATATTTTTAAAAAAATCCTCCGACAATAGTAAATTTTTTCACTCACATTGAGTGCAATGTTCATATTTGTTTGCAAACTCAAATATATATTTTTTTTATTTATAAGTGGTAACTTATGAGATATTCTTCAAAATAAGTTTGCCTCACACTGTATGGGTCTTTTTGGGTTTCTTACATTTCCATGTGGACTGTATTGTGTGCATTTTTCTAGGGCTGGGTTTCCTACATACGTTTTCTGTTTCGTTAATATACCTCAATGCTTAAAGACAAAAGTCTTTCATCAATGTATGTTGCCAGTGATGACCTATGGAGCTGAGACCTAGGCCATCACTGCTGGCCATGTGGAAGCTCAATCTCAAATCACTTAGTAAGTTATGGCGACTGCTCTGCTCCGTGTATCTCTGAATGATTAAAATATATATATATACACACATATACCTAAGAAACATTTCTTAATTATATTTGCAACATAAAGGTTGTCTTTGCTCCAGAGGCATCACAGTAATAAATAAAATACCTTTTAATTACTCATACCCATAAAAGGGTATTCCATTAAAAACAGAGACTCCTTTGATTTCAAATTCAAATTCTTAATTATAAATGTAAGCTTATAATAGATTAGTTGTTAGTTAAATGAAACATTTAAAAATTAAAAGCTATAATGATTATAAAAAAAACCTTATTCTTTTTTATTTTTCAGCATATAAAACAACAACAATCCTACTGGATGGCAAAAGAGTAAAACTGCAGCTATGGGACACATCAGGTCAAGGCCGTTTTTGTACAATTATTCGCTCATACTCACGAGGTGCTCAAGGCATACTGTTGGTCTATGATATAACAAACAAATGGTCTTTCGATAGTATTGATAGATGGCTCGAGGAAGTTGAAAAGGTATAAAAAATTATTTTATATTTTTACTACATATATATAATATTATTGCTTTTTTTATAAGGTAAAGAAAAAATACATCTTTTATGGGCAATTGATGCAGAGATAACAACTGCTATCCACATTACACCTCGGCTTGACAAGTCCTGCCCAGAATAGCCTGAATAAATATTGACAAGTCATTCTTAATATGTCCATTAGGTGGTTTTTTTTATTAATTTTTGGAAATAATTACTAATATTAATATTACTAACATTCAGGTTAATCACTCCAATTAACTTTTATTATGAATTATACCTAGTTTCACTACAATAGTCAAAGGGCGGATTCGAACCTACGACCTAAATTTCGCAGGCCGTACCTTAAATTATTAGGCTATTAACAAATAAACTTTAAGTAATTTTTAAATTAACTTATTATATAAAAATTTATGGATGGAATCCTTTTGTGCTGCTCTATTTATGAATTAAAACTATGGAATTACAGAGCTCACTCAATTATCATCTGTATGAAGATTAGGATGCACATTTAACAAATATTAATATGTAAATTTTTTAGAATAAATGCTCTTCATTATGTCAATATTTTAGAAATTTTGACCAAATTTAAAACAAAATTAACTTAAACCTATAAGAATTAAAACTTGGTAAAATCATAATAAATATAAGATACATATTAAATTATAAGTTATACATGTATTTATAGGATAATGTAGCTACACTGCAGTTTGTTTCTAGTTGCAGAATGAATGGGTAAGCCCAACCTGGGTAAGACCACGCCCTCATAGAATACCAGCTTGAAATAGCAGCATAATTCTGCTGGGTTTCATCTGGTGAGTGTAGGAATCCGGAGACCTTTGTTACTGATGACAAGGCATTCTATGTCAGTCCTCAAGGGTGACAACGCATCTTCATTATGATTCCTTGTCGCAGATGAATGTAGATGTCAAAGCCCGCAGGAATTGCATGAACTGTGTGCTCATTTATTACTCTGAATGTAATAAAAAGAAAAAAACAATAAATTATTATAATTTATAATAATAATAATATTAGAACTGCCAATAAATGTTATATGATAAAAACTAATTACTTATATAATGATAAAAGTTTATTACTTATTACATATAAAAACATAACATTCATTAGCATGCACATGCAGGTTTATTGAATGAAAACATTTAATTAAAAGTATATTGAAAAATTTCTCCATCAAGACAAATTTAATTCAATTCAATTTAAATATCTGCTGGCTTATTATTATTACAATAATTAACTATGAAACTTTTTGTACATATTTTAGCATGCGCCTGGTGTACCGAAAGTGCTAGTTGGGAATCGGTTACATCTTGCATTCAAACGACAAGTGCAGGAACGCGATGCGGAACAGTATGCAGCTAAAAACCATATGGCGTTCTTTGAAGTGAGCCCTTTGTGTGACTTCAATATTAGAGAGAGCTTCTGTGAGCTGTCACGCATGGCCCTTCACAGAAATGGTATGGAGAGACTCTGGAGAAGCAACAAAGGTAAAAAAGCATAATTACATTTCATATACAGGCATTTCACAAACAGTTATATTATTGTCTTGATTTGTTATTGATATTCAAAATCCCTTTGATCACCTAACATATAAGCCAAACATGTAACAATCTATATTCAGTAGCTATATTTTAATTAAGTCCATGCCAAACATGCAGTAATGTCACTAATAAATAATTCATCCACAGTTCTCAGTCTTCAAGAGCTGTGTTGTCGTGCTATTGTGGCGCGAACATCTGTGTATGGTTTAGAAAGACTGCCTTTGCCGACTACACTGAAGTCTCATCTCAAGTCATATGCAATCTCTGCAGCTCCAAGCAGACATAGAGCAAGACCTCCAAAACACCCTCATAATACACGTCTTAACTGCACTGGTCGAAATTCTTGTACTATTGCATGAGATTTTATTTTAAACATCAATAACTGAAAGTTGTTAAGAGTTTATAAAAGCCTTTTTTAAATTAACATGCACTCACCATGAGATAAATATAATAACATCTGGTCTCTTTCTTTAAATATTCAAAGACTTTAATTTCTCTGTTATTTTAAACTGTTCAGATATAATTTCAGGTTTGATGAATAAAAAAAGCATATATTTTTAGGAAATTTATGTCATTTTATAGTATCGTCATTACATAAAAGTATATGAAAATAATATTTCTCTTTTGTATATATGTCAAGTATGGAATGGAGTGGAATATTTAGAAAATTCTTACAACGAAAATCTAAATTTATAATAATTAGCTTATTATTTATGATAAGTCAGTATAATGGATCATATGTGACACTGATTTTGATTAAATATTTAGGATCTCAATTGAATTTGAATTAAACAAACCAAAAGTTTAGAAGATGCAGAAAGACTAGAAATAGTACCTGTTAAAGGCTCTTTATTCACTAATTGCTTGCTCACACATATAGATGACCTATTTCACAGTTGTTTTATTAGAAAAGGCTATTTGATACTTTTGGGGCATATATTAAAGCACTTTTGATGTTACTCTACAAATTTTATGACAGTTATAATTATGTAATTTCTATTTTCTTTTTAGAACATATTGAAACAAGGCTATCTAGGAATTTTCAATCACGGAATAATTAACTATTTTCAAATATAATAATTGGGATAATTTATATTTTTAATAAATTATTTAGTTGGTATTGCTCCAAATACATAATAATTTTGTCCAATTATAGTATGTAAATCTTTGCATATCCGAAGACATCATAAAATTATAAAAAAGAGCCATGAAACATTATTGTCCAATGTTGTAATATCCTAACGAAATACAGGCTGTAACTGACAATGGATTTGTGATTAGTATTATAAGTTATTAAGGATAAGGTATGTTACTTATAAAAATACATTGTGAATATAAGTGTTATTTAATTATAACAATATGTGAATATAATGTAGCCTCTCAATTGTCCATTTATTCAAATGAAGTAATATTAAACTATGTACTATTGTAATTATCGCTATGTACCTAGTTATACATTAAACTTAACATTATAATATGGTGATATACATATGAGGTACATTGTGGTATTTAACATTTCATATACTTACCCTGTCTTTTATTGACAGCTAACATCTAGTTACCTGTGGATGCTAAAAAAAAATTATTTAATATATTTTTTCGAATATTTTATAAATCGCGCCTTCTATTTTAAATCTCTAAAATTAGAACTTTTGTGAAGATCAGTCAATATAAAAACAGTCCTGGTACCTGAGATGTAGACACTCAAAGAAGATGCGACATATTGCAGCTGAATTAAATTGACTACTATTATTTGCAACAATAATTATTACAATCTCAGACCTATAATGTGAATCCAAAACATTAGGAAACCAACTGTTGAAGCCAAAATTTAAGCTATAGACAAATTGTAATGGTTGGTTTCAATATTTAATTTGTGATATTTTATATTCATTGGTCGGAAGTTATTACAATTTTCAATGTACAACAAATCAATATATTTTATAATTTTCATATACCAATAACCACGCAACCTTCATTGTCCAGTAATATAAGAGAAATAGTTGTATGTATCAAATTTTGTCTAACATTTGTGTTCTAGTTGCATTTATACATGACAAGAAAATACTTGCAAATGCAAAAATGTATTTTCTAATAATTTGAATTACATTGGCTATTTTGGTACATTGCATATTTTTTTAATTGGTGTTATGTATAATAATCATAATGTCTCCATTATCTTTATTTATTTCCGATAGTGGTTGTGTATAGTTTACCATGTGACAACACAATTGATTTTGCATTTATCATTTCACTTATTGTATTACGAGCATGAGTTGTAGTAATAGTTCAATTTAACTGAAGTTTAAATTTGGAGGACTTGTTTCAAAATCTTGTATTATGGTGTGAATACCATATACAAGATTTTGAATATCAAGGGAACATGGAATTTTTTTGTCGGGAATTGGTTACTTAATTGTGCTATAATGTTAAATAGTAAATGTTTTATAATTTTACTACAAATTATAAAACATTTACTATTTGGATGGATGGTTATATCACGCGTATTCCATCAATTATACAGACAGAAGTCATGATTAGTGAAAATTTAAACAATATTTAACTTATATGGCATTGTAATGAAAGAAGGAAATATTTTTACATTTATTTTATTTTCAACATTTACGAACGAAAGTTAAAATTGCACAAAAAACACTGAAAATGTTATACAGAAGTTTTAATATTGTGTAATCTGTATTCCTATATCTTATAGAATTATGACAATGGTAGTTTATTTCAATTATAAAATGTGTTCTGTAAATGTGCACCTGGTATATAAAAAGGACTCCAAATTTAAACTTTGTAATTCTAAACTTATTAAATTTGACAGTTTGCCTTGACGTGTACATAATATGTATTATCGAACTTTGTGACCGCATCAAACAAGTTTGGTTCAATCCGTCCCTAGAATGTAACTGATTAAATTATTCATAGTTACTCTAGCACTCCGCATTGCGTTTGTCTACATCAGGGTTTATGATTCTTGTGAGCGAAAAGGGAACCTATATTTTATGTTATATTATTGCGTTTTCTCAATGTATTGAATTAATGTGATCCTGAGTAAACTAATGACAGAAATGCTAGACAGACAAATTCTGACTGAGTTATCTGACTTTTTAGAACATAACAAAGCATATAATTTACCCAAGAAGAACTACATATAAAATCTGTACATATTATATTAAATGTATTATTTTAAAATTCATGCACTATAAAGTGCATATATTTAAAACTAATACATTTGTGCATTGTGCATGTTACAATATCTGTTTTTAATATAAAATTTAGAAATGTTCAATGCCTCTCACCAATTCAACAGATCATATTGTAAATTATCTTAGTAGTATTATGACAATTTTATCACATTCAAACTGCAACCAATCACAAACGGAATGCTAGATTAGTGATTCAATATAAACTTTTAATGATTTATAATCACTATTTAGCCAACAAGTCTGTTTATTTAAAATCCTTATTGAGTTGACCACAGCATCAGCTCTAACTGCTAAGTTGTTTTAAGTTGCTTTTATTTGTCTTTAAGATCCCGTATTATTCAGCATTATGATACATACTTATTAACTATGATTTTTGAAATGAAATATTACCGTTATATACCGTTCATATACCCGTTAAGTGGAATATTGTACATATAATTATTTTAATTTGTGATAGATTTTAGTTCAATATAATATAATCCAAATAAACTAACGCAAACTAAAAGTTTGGTTCATAAAGTCATAACGTTATCACTTCTATTGTAAGTTGTGAATTAAAACTAATTTATAATAATTTAATGTGTTTGTTCTATTTTCCTACACTTTAACTTCCTTTAGTTTGAATGTTTTCAGGTC
The DNA here is from genome assembly GCA_029286865.1 of Teinopalpus imperialis. Lineage (NCBI taxonomy): Eukaryota > Metazoa > Arthropoda > Insecta > Lepidoptera > Papilionidae > Teinopalpus > Teinopalpus imperialis. Next base: position 6,332,394 of record JAGSMU010000003.1, on the reverse strand, counting down.
CTTAGAAGATCTTTCAACGTAAGTAGTAATTAATAGTAATATAAAAACATATATAAGAATACACATAATATAATATATATCATACCTAATACAAGGTAATAATTTTTCAATGTTGTAATCTAGTTTCTGTGGTAGGAGGAGAATATTTAAATAAGGTAAGGTATAATTCGTTGCCTTATTTAAATATTTTCGTTAATCACTTCGAGTGTAGTGTTGCCAACAACAAACTGTATAGCTGTGACGACGTTAAACATGATCTTCATATTAAGAGCTATCCATGGAGGCCATTGAGCATAGTGCAAAACTTCTCTCGGCTATTCTGCCATGATAACTATATCGACGGCAAATCGAAGATGGGTGGATGTGCCCTCCATTGATACTCCAATGAGCTGAGCTAAAATAAATAATAATTTTTGATATGGAGTTATATACAATACCATATATTAAATAAACTAGGCCTACCCCCTAAATTACCTTTCTTATTGTATAAAGTATATATTTGTATATGTAAACTGGGCGGTTTTATTGCTAAAAGCAGTCTTATTCAGACAACCTTTGAATGGTTAAAACCGGAAAACATGGCGGCTCGCAGATTAATAAACAAAAATAGGATAATGCTGGCTATTATGGTCCTTTGCGTAAACTTAATAACTATGCCCTTCAGTGATATGAAATTAGCTAGTCGGCTTAATGAAGAATTGTTAAACAGAGCCTGCAAGGCCAATTTTAGTACTCACTGGTAGTTGGTAAGGAGTTGCATAACCTCAATAATACAGCAGAAAAAAAAGTTTCCGAGTAACTTCCTGTAAATATCGCCCAGAAATAGTTGTCCGTTCTGTGTATATTCCTAAGTTCTTTACAATATCGCTTAAAGGAATAATATTTTCATCAAACTCAACTGGTGGAACTTAATTCTAATTAGAATATCATCATTGTTTTTTATAACAACCTACGTCTTTTACGAATTGTTCTCTAAGCCTTATGCATTACTAAATATAGGTCACTTGCCATAAGCCTAAAAATAAACTTGCAAATCGTGCATAAACGTCGTAGGAAGCAAGTTTGGTGATTGACTGAATGATTGGCCTTAACACATCTATTCCAGATGATCAATACAGTGTGGCGAAGACATCTTTTTGATGGCTGTATAAGCCGATACAGGAGCGGCATCCCTTACCGCAGAACTGACAGGGCAAGGTAATAGCAATTGGGTTTATGTTGTTAATATTATGGTGTCTCCTGTTTCTCCTATCAGCTAGTAGACCGAACCAGTTTTCATCACAGACTTTGCGACCGTCCATAACGAGTTTTCTCAAAACTGAGCGATTTTCAGCAAGTCCCTCCCATTCTTGGTGATCAATGTTAAATGCAGCCATATCTCGCTTGGCACTGTCCTTAAAACGCAGCATTGGTCTCCCAACGCTTCATTTGGCGTCTGCTATTGCACCAAGCAATACACGGCGTGGTAGTCTCGGAGGGGGGTCCATGCGATGCACATGCCCTAGCCACCGCAACCGCCTCTGTTTAAGAATAGCGGTGAGGCTAGGCAGCTGTGCCAACTCAAGCACCCTCTCATTCGTTACTCTGTCCTCCCATTTTATGTGCAATATGGTTCATAGACAGCGCATATAAAAAGTGTTAAGTCGACGTTCTTGCTTTGCACATGTCGTCCAGGTTTCTGCTCCATACAAGAGTATGCTCAAAATGCACGACTGAAAAATGATCATTCTGGTTTTATTCGTCAAGTGCTTATTTTGCCACACTCTTGTATTTAGCTTCCCAAACATAGTCGCCGCTTTGCCGATTCGAATATCGATCTCTGCATTAAGCGAAAGAGTTCTCGACACGGTCGATACTAAATAGCAGAACTTGTCGACTACCTCAAGGGTTGTTTCGTTCAGCGATATGGCTGGGGTATCTGCAACGCCTTGTGACATTATTAATGTTTTTTGGTATTTATAGAGAACTGAGTACATGCATGAGAATGCCGATCCACCATAGTTTGGAGCTCACTAGTAGAATTAGCGACAAAGGCTGCGTCGTAAAAAAAAAAAAGTAGAGAATCTACGAAAAGGTCCCGTCTGTTTGGTGATTAAGGTAAATATAAAAACAGCAATCACTTGCTGTTTTTATAATTACCCCTGCGGAGCATCAGCCATTGTTCCCCCGAGAAGAAAAGGTATATTCTATGAGTGCTTACACGTTGCCAGCATCCAAATAAGTAACTACGCAACCAATCAAACGTTGAAGATATATTTTAAGAGAGTAAATTATAGCAAGTATGTTAACGTATTGAAAGCGATACTAAGTTTTTGTATCAAAATCTAGCAATTAGGAATTAATTTACGTTTTCTATTTCTTTTCTAAAATCTTCTATATAATAATGTCCAGGACCTAAATCCTAAGATTTAGAAGTAGAATTTATTGCATATTATAAAATTATCATAGCGTTTTCATTTGTCGACTAATAGGACACAGATTATAGTAAATTGATGTCAAAACGGTATATCAAAAGAATTTCTTTCATTAGCTTTTTAAACAAGTAACACATGCGCGCTACCCGCAAGTACAAAAAAATCGATACAAGAAAACATGCGCATCGCAGTAGAACGTCTACTCCTTGGTAGATACGCAGAGAAGTACCTTATGTTCGTAACTCTCACTAGGAATGATATGTTGTGTGATTTAAATAACACAAATGTTCGTTAGACCCAAAAAACCTAAACTGTCCCACAAGATGACGAAACGTTTAAATAATTTTTTGTACGTTTTTAATTTACGTCAAGGCACAATTCTAATCGCTGTCCACCAAATCGTAAGTACGAACTGGGCTAAATACTTCTTTAATATTAAGTAAAAAAAAAAATACTATTGCCAAATTGCAGGCGCTATCATCATTTATTTTAATAATACTGTTGGTTGGTATTTCTCATATTGGGGATATGCTCTCTATGCTTCACAATGACATGGAAGACGATGCTGAGAGACGAGGCTTTTACGAAGCAGCTTATGGTGACCAGATGACATTTCATCAAGGAGATATTGTTAGTAGTAATAATCAACGGAGGTTTGCTAAAGCGCAACATCTTGCTTCAGGTACGTAACATTTTTTTAACCATCTAGTAACCTAAGGTAATATTTTTTTGCATGAAAACAGTTAAAATTGTACCTATTGAAAAAGTTAATACTCTATTAGAAAACATTCATTTAATTAAAAGTTCAAAGGCTTTAAGTCCGAGAAAGTTTCAAAAAGTTTTAGATCAATAATTATTTTTTATAGTAAGTATAATTTATTGTATTCAGTTACAGTAATATTCTTCTACACAAGCACCATTCTGACTTCAATCTATTTGATGTGTTGTATATCCTTGCTTCACGGCGCCGTGAAATACAAGCGTGAATATGTAATACCATGGATAATGGCAGCGAGCATAGGAGTCCTGCTGGTAATTGGCGCCTTTGCTATATTGGCTGATTACCCGTACGTCGTAAATGTCTTCGGGGGCCGTTATTTATATTGTACGTATTTTTTTAAACTATTTTACGAATTTTAGTAAACTGTCATAAAATTATGAAAATCCGTGGAGCGACCATGAGTCCGAATTCTTCTGGCTGGTGCCATAGTTTTGTGGCTAGTTGATTTGTTAAGATTGTTGTAATTCTCAAAAAAGAGGCAATCATCGTAATACCGTATTACTTAAGTTGAAAATAAAGAGATTTGATTTTATTTTTGCACATTTTATAAAAATACACTTTTTTTTTGTTATAGTACATGTAAGGAGTAGTTGGTGTACATACAGTTCACCTAATAAATAAAGAGTGCGGCCCATGACGTATAGATCCATTCTTAACATTGATTAAGTTGCACATGCTTTGTTACTCGCGAGGAATGACATGGTTGGTTGTAATGCTGAAATGTTACCTACAGTTGAGTTTCCGGGTCCCTACACCATGCGAAGCACGTTATGCTGGTATTCTGTGATAGTGCACTAGTATCCACTTTATACGTTAAAGAAATACCTTTAAGTATATGGGGTAAAACTCTGACTGTACTGTGCTTCGGACATATTAAGTCAGAAAGTTCCAATATCAATCAAATCTGTAAATCGACTTCATATCATTCGAAAATATTTAGATTGGCCACGATTTGTCTCCCTACTGTTGTAACAAGTTGACTTGACTCTGTTTCGCTCGTGTGATTAAAGTACTTTTAGTATAAAATATTTCATTGAAACAAAAAGCACTAAGGGGTGATGCGCTTTAGGAATATTAGATCGGCATGTACACTTTGTTTATTGCAGTCATATTGGTTCTAGCACTTCCTCTTGTTATAGAGTATATTAATATATATCTCTTGCTTTTTCTCTTCCGTCATATACTATGACGAGAAACATGAGATTGATTCGTGGAAACAACGCAGCGGAAATAATTTTGCAATTCTACTGTCGACTAAGTCTGTCGGATGTATTCAATATTACTATAAATAAACATCGAGAATACGTTCGTGGGGTGTAATAATAAAACAACATTAAAAGTTCTCAAATCCGCACCACACGGCACAATTATGTTTTAGGTATGATAAGATTGTTATGTTTAGCCTGGACAAAAATCATATCAAATAATATAATCAATCTGGACATAAATAAATAAAGAGGAAGGTAAAAAAAGCACAATTACTACCCTACCGATAAAAACAAAAGTTGCTACTAAGCTACAAACTTCCGAGTCAGTTTTAATACATTTAATACATGTCAATTTATTTTATTTAAATAAATAACCTGGTTGTGTATATAAACTTTCAGATACCGGTTGTACGCTAATCGTCACGACGTATTTCTATCTAATCTGTACGGTCAGCAGTTTCGCGGTAGAGGCAGCAGGAGGAACTTGGGCACGTAGCATACTTGCTTCCAATGACGAGCGTGGCGAAAGACTGCTACTTCTTGACCACGCAGCCCACTCAAGCCTACTGTCCGCAGCGCAACTGAACAAGTTGTCGCATGACAAAAGAACCTTTGTTTAAAAACCCCACAACCGCAAGCTATTCTCGTGGCTGCTACAGGTAATGGGTCATTAGGGTATTTTAATGTATTACATTTCGCTTAAAAAAGGAGAGATATTATTTTATTATTTTATCAATGTGAAACTACCTTTGTTTATTTTATACTATCTCTTATATTTATTTTTCTATGCTTTTGACATATTACCTGTACGTTTAAAGAAATGAATTTCTATATTTATAATTATAATTATTTTTATTTAAAAAGAAGAAATAAATAGTCCAACATTTGTTAATATTTGTGTATGGTTTCGAAAGTTATTTTACATTAAATCAATTACTGGTTTATCAGGAACTAAAGAACTAACATCAGATTATTTAATTCAAATACATTTAATCAAATATACGCTGCAGCCATATTTTATAGAGTATGTATTTAGTTATGTATGTGTCTTAGTCTTAGAGGATCTTCACTTCTATAAGTTTTTAATATTACTTGACCTTAATGCATTTAGCATCGTAGGAAATTATAATAATAAATACATCGTAGGAACAGTAATTAAAAATGAAGGATGTAATATTTTCATCTGTATGGTTGTGTCATGCACAAAATATACTCAACTATGACATGAATATATTATAAGTTATTAATCAGCTTTCATCACAAAATCAAAATTAGGCTATAAGCAGGGCTTATAAGGCTATATTGCCTAAAAAATATGTATAAAAACAAGAATTATATTTTTCAATTTTAAAATGATTTTTAAAACAATTTACGTCCAGTTTGTTAATGCTTAGATATGTTAGCATTTTACAACAATTGTGATATTTTATTACGAAATTTAATGAAATAAGATTTATTTATTAATAATTAAAACATAATCTTGTTGTATTTCAAACATTGAGATATATAAAATTTATCTTATAATTTTCTGAGGATATGCGTAAAAGACAATAGTTATTTTATTAATATTATAATTTAACATGTTAGAAATTAGTCTCGAAACTTAGAAAAACTTGTCACATAAAAATATGCTATAATAGAATAAATATATGCATTTCATAAACTGTTTTTATTTTTATATAGTTTTCTATATTATATCAATTCCTAATAGCTCAATATATTTGACACTTCCAAAAAATTTAACAACATTAATATCTATATTTAGCCGAAGTGTCTTGCAAGACAATAGTTCTAGTTAAAATAATAACGTTGTCAATTGACTTTTAATAAATAACATTCTAATGCAGAAGTACCCAGACTTTTTACTCACAGACCACTTTCAAAATTTTGCTAGTTCCGTTGGACCCCCTGCTACATTTCTACCATATTCCCAAAAACTCGAACACAAAAAGTGTAGATCAGATCTAACTATGGAAATTTGCGTTGCGGCTGAGTTCCAACCATGAATTAATAGTTTTCGAAAAATAAATTGAGAAATGATTGGTAAATTAATTAATTGATTGTGCTGTGAGTGGATGTCAAAAAAGTAAAGTTGGCCAATCAAAAAAGTGATTCCATCCATCTTTCCTTTTTTGAAATCTACTCACAGCACAAGGAACTAATCAATACTCACTTATTTCATTAGGAAAACTCCCCATTCGGAGTGGTAAAAATAAAAAAAAAATGTTTTTTTATGTATTCATATATGTAATGATTACCAGATATTGTTGTACACGAATCACTTCTAAAGTGGCACGAGGGACTAGGCTTTGCCCAAAACAAATTGTCAAAATCTGCACAAGTCGGGGTAAAGACCTAAGAATTGTGCGAATCTTCGTGTGGCTATCCACAGAAGCTTTTCGTCTAAGCTGGAAAAGACAAACGACAGACAGATCAGAAGTTGAGGAGGCAAACATACAAGGCGACGAGACAAATATACAAGGCCATGAGACAGAAGATTGTGTGCATGACCCAGTACAGCTACTGCTTCACCGAGGACATACGCCGATAATGGTAAATTTTTACAATAGTCCGTTGTTAGCCGAAGTGTGAAAAGACAACAGACTGACTGCTACGGCATCATACGACTGAATCGGAAATTTATTCCAGATTCACTAAAGACCTTGAATAAAACAGAACTTCGACAAGAAGATTGGGTAGTTACTGTTCCGATTTGTCTTTGATGGTATGGCGGGATGCTAATTTAGTTAGTATGATATCGAAATACCATCAGTTGTAAGTCGGAATTTAACAGAAATACAACCGACTGACTTACTAAATTTTTATTGTTACTTTTTTTAATATTGTATGAAATTTATAAATTTTAATGATTTTTAACGAATTTTAACTCAAATTGTATTTTATAGAATACGTGGCAAACGAGCTTGCAGCCGACTTCCGTAACACCAGAGGGGTCGCAAATGCAATTCCGGCCTTTAAGGAAGATGTAAGCTCTTTTCTTGAAGGTAAGTTAGGGGTAAGGCTTGGGTTTGGAAACACCGCTGAAGACAGCTGATTCCACAGAGCAGTAGTGCGTGGGGTGCGGGAATTTCGCGTGAAGCGCACATTGGTGGATCGCCAACCATCGACATGATGAGGATGAACTTTAATTCTGTCGTGATATACAATGTTTAAATTCAGTGGTTGGAATTAGTCCGAACAACTCAGAACACTCCCCATGGTAAATTTGGCAAATAGATGCAACATATCTTCACGTCAGTGAATCAAGCCAATCACAAATACCTGGTCATCAACGATACGAGCTGCTCTCCGTTAAATGCGGTCAAACGGAAAAGCTGGTACTGGGGTGCCCCACCTCAGACATGAGAACAGTATTCTATGTGAGGCCGAACTTTCGCTTTATAAAGTTGGATAGCAAATGAATGTTATTAATGTAATTGTGTAAATTAATGCAACATGTCATTGATATGTTGATAGCAACTAACTTCGTGTAACACCAGCATTCACTGGTTTTGAGTCGGAGCATGCTCCGTCAACTACCATCTTGATGCTACGATTCGAGAGAAAACTGGTGACCCACTTGCATTATTTCTCGGGAAGCCCATAGGAAGGAAGCTTCTAAAGAAGTGCTTTGTGTCAAACCCGATTGAAGGCCTTCGACACGTCCTAACCGCCATGGCCTCCCTTGAACTCGACCGCCTACGCCCATCGATGAGTCAAGGAGACCAGAAGGTCAACAGCTGAGCGACCCCGATGGAAACAGTACTGGCGGTCGCTAATCAGCTCGTGTTGTCCAAGGTAACTCATGAGCAGGCAGTTTACAATGGATTCCATTATTTTCGAGGATAAGGGCGTAATAGCGATATGCCTATAAATGAACGGATCTGAGCGATCCCCTTTTTTAGGGAACGGGTACACCAAAGCTGTCTTCCAGCAATTTGGGACGCCACCCATAAGAGTAGGAGTATCGAAAAGCCACCTTGAGGAGCACCCGCAATGAAATCATTCCATTATATAGAGCAACCGTTATTAACGGTGACTCGCTGTGAGCGTCCGCGAAGATATGGATTAAACCAGCTAACGGCAGAAGGAGAAACATTAATGGATATAAGAATCCCAAGGAGGATATCAAAGTCTACTAAATTAGGAATTTAAAGCACTGTTGAAGTCCAAAAGGACAAGTATTGTGAGAGATTTATTTACCAATGCCCAACGGATTTCAACAGTTACCTCAACAAGCGCCGCTTAGAGTTTAAACGTAAAATTCGGAAGCATTTGTTGGAAGTAGCGTCAGCAGATTCACTACATCGATAATAATTATGTATATATTTATATATATATTTACTTTTAGATATGTGTGTATTTATTAATATGTATATATTTTTGTCTTATAGTTTATGTAAATGTATATAAATATCTATTATTTTATTTAGTATTATAAATTCCTAAGATAATATATAATGATATGTATATATAACTGTGTAAGTATTTAGATGTACTGTATGTTTCTTTTTTCTTTATTATTATTCTTCTGTCCCTACCTTGATTTCTCTGAACCCTCCCAAGGTCGAATGGTAGATAATGTATTCCGCCTTTGTGCATATGTTAGTTGTACAAAAGTTTATAAATAAATAAATAATAAACTATAGCCTTGTCGGAAACCAGACTGTAAAGCACTAAGAATACTATTAGAATTCATAAACTTAGGAAATTGAATATGTTCATTATACAAGTTAAGGATAAAAGAATTAAATAGTCTCACTTTTTCATCAATGTGTCCACAACACTACCAGAGTCCAGTCAATCTCACTCGCTCCTCTCTGTAATGCCTCCAAGCCCAATACCCTTATAACATGGAAGAAAAAGCAATTGAGACTTATGCTTAGGAGGAATGAATACGATGAGACAGATATATTAGAATTATGATAAGAGAAGGAGGCAGGTTTGACCATGAGTAAGAATATTTTTAGATGAAGAGATAATCATGAGATCAAGCAGGGAAGGGGAACAATTTGGGAAATGATGAGTAGCGGAGACAGGTAAGATGTTGAGATTGAAAGAAGATAAAAGTGAAGCTTATAAGATCGCGAGTCACTATTAATAGAAAAAAATGAAATAACATTTACCCAGCCGGCCAAAAGTTTAAGACCGCACATAGACAACATAATTATCCATCAATTGTAATAAAATCCCATAGGATAAATAAAGAAATGCACATCTACATATTATATTGTTAGTATCGAATATTTAAAGAAGTCATTATTTTGTTTACTTTCAAGTTATTGGACAGTAAAAATGAATTTTGTTCAAACAAAACGCTGCGCAAGAGCCAGGTGGTAGAGTCGTAATAATATTTTTATAATGTCCTCATTACTAATTATTTCCCTTTTGTTACGTATTGGTCAATAATTAGGATTATTTAGCTCCTGAAAACACGTGTTTCTGACTTATTATTACCAGTTTACATGGGTTTGTTCACAAACAATCACAATTAGTCTAAACTTGTGGTTTCTACAGTGAAGACATAAAATGGGAAAAGCTCGAGAAATTAGCAGTGAAGTGCGTTCTGCCATCGTTGTTTTACATAATGAAAGCAAATCCGAAAGTGAGATTGCTTCACAACTGAAATTATCGAAGACTTGTGTTCATGGCACAATAACTCGACACAGGAAGACAGGCAGTTTTCAAGATCGTCCACGCTCGGGAAGGCCGAGAGATGCGAAGTTGTATGGTCGCGTTGCCGTTCGAAAACCTCAGCTAAGGCCGAAAAACAAGAAAACAGATGCAGTGGGCTCTTGCCCATCGAGATTGGATGAAGATTTTGTAAAAAGTGCTTTGGACCCATGTTTGAACTATTCGGTTCAAAACGTAGAATTTACGTTCGACGCAGTGCCCAAGAAAAGATGATGTCCGATTGTGTAGTCCCAACAATCAAGCATGGTGGTGGCTCAATTATGGTCTGAGGTTGCTTTTCTAGCCAAGGATTGGCGATTTGATTAAAATTGAAGGAATTTTGAAAAAGGAACAGTACAAAAACATTTTAGAACTAAATGCCGTTTCTTCCAGGTTGCGATTAATTGAAGATGGATTCATTTTCCAACAAAATAATGATCCAAAGAATAGCTCAAAATTATGTAGAGGATATTTAGGAGAGAAAGAGGCACAAGGGGTGTTAAAAACATGGTTTGGCCTCCTCAGAGCCCGGATCTCAATTCCATTGAACTTTTGTGGGAAGAGGTTAATAGGAACGTCCGTAATCGTGGCCCATCCACGCGAGAAGAAATGTGGAATGCTTTATGCGAAATTTGGTGCAATATATCACACGACACCATTAACAAATATTAAGATATATGAAATTAATCTTATCATTTTCTCAGGATAGGCATAAAAGACGATAGTATTTTTTTTAATATTATAATTTCACGTGTTAGACATTAGTCTTGGAACTTAAAAAAAATTGTCTCATAAAAATATCCTAAAATAAAATAAATATATGCATTTCATTAACTGTCTTTTATTTTATGTAGTTTTCTATATTATGTATTTACATATATTTGACACTTCCTAAAAACTTAAGAACTTAGTTCAACATTAATATCTATAGTCAGCCAATGTGTCTAGCAAGACAATAATTACAATTAAAAATTATAGTGTTAAAGAAAATATATATTAGAGATATAAGAAAATTCACAACTTTATTGTTGTCAATAGACTTTTAACAAATAACATTCTAATGGAAGACTTGGTTTTATTTTATATTTTTTAATATTTATATTAGCACTGTGCACTTGTATTATGGGCTTATTCATTTAATTATATTGAACTTCTTATTGTCTATAACATAAAATTTATACAGAGATTAATTAAAGGTGATTCCTGATATTGTATGCACAATAAGCATAGACAAACTATGTGTAGTAAGCTTTTTTTTTTTATGAAATTCTGCACAGCACTAGCAAATGATTATTGAATCAAAGTTGTACCATCACTTACTATATTAACTACTTACTAAACAATTAATGCTTAAGTTTTCAACTATTGACACAAACAGATGGCTCAATGTTCAAAATATTAAACTACTAAGATAATAAATTTGGGTTGAACTTCCCACAAAAGCTATTCTAAATACTATCTCAAACTTGAAATTATCGATTTTTGCATCTGGATGTATTGTGAATGTTCCAGGTTGCTGAATTACTTAAATACTGAATTAATCCTTCCTCCTTACTAAGTACTTTACAACCTTAAGCAAAATATTTGACATTTGACCTACTTGAACTACTAAATATTATATTATTCACCCCAGCGTCCATTTTGTAAAGGTCTCTGAATACCCTTAAAACCTTTAGCAAGTATGAATTTTTCTGATGAGTCTGTTCTGCTCGCTTTAGGCTTCAGGATCTTAATGCTTTTATAAAATCTTTCCAGGTCCATTTCCAATATGGGCACTTCTTTTCCATCCCAAACTTTAAACAGTAAATTACCATCAACTTTAGTAACTAGAGCAGCAAACCTTATTGCCATATAACAAAGGCCTATGATTCTATCCTTGTCTAATTCCCTGATACCAGTAGCACTGGGTGCCATATCTGAAAGAACTAAATCTACTTTCATGCCATCAAGTGCTTTAACCACTTTATCATGTGCAGCTATTGTTGAAAAATCCATGTTAGTCATTATTGTTGCACCCTGAAAACATAATTTATACATTATTATTTATAAAGTGAAAAGCTATATATATATGTATGTATACTTAGATTGTAATTAAATGTATATGGGACTTACATTTAGATTATTATACTGTATATTATACTTTTTTTATAACCATGTAGAGGAAAATAATCATAAATCAAAAGAACCACAATTAGTATCAATTTATTTTTATTATTATCATCAGATATATTTTAATGTACACAACTTTTGTCAAATTGTATATTATTATATAATTGTATATTTGTATATTGTATAATATGTACAGTTAATCTAACCAAAAATAATTAAAAAACCCTATTTGTCGTTTTAACATATCAAAAACTCTGTGGTTTTTTTCTGCTGAATTGTTAGTCTCAACCTTTGAGGAAGAAAAGCCCTATTGCTTTTTTTCCTCTAGTCAATTATATATATAACAGTTATAATAATACTGGCTAATTATAGGAACTTAAATTGTTTTAAAACACCCAAGGTCCTGTAAAAGGCACTAATTACTAGTTTTCTGCAGATTCTTTTTCATATTTGCCCCATTTATGTATTTGGGTAGTTTTAATGGATCACAACAAGTCAAATGGGAAATCAAACAATATTAAGTTTCACAGACATGTAGTCTGTGAAACTAAAGTTAAACCATTATACCTAATTGCATCTACAACCTCTATATTTGCATAGGTATTGCTACATCTATTGGTGGTCATCCTACACTATAATTGCCAGTTCATCCAGAAACTTTCTTTTATTTGGCTACTGGTACTTATAGCTTAATGTGCGATTAAATTAAGCTGTGCATGATATGTATCACAAGCCATTGTTCAACAGCTCTTAAGATATATTTATTTTTTAACTTTAATTCTCAGCCATACACTGTTTGGGAACAACAGTTTGTTATGTACTACAATTTTTTACTAAATAGCACTGTTGTGAAATATCTACACATGAACAAACACAGCAAATTAGTATAATAAATTACTAATTAATCACCTTATGAATTACACATAAATAAGTACAATTAATCATTACTTAATGATCTTTAAATAATAAACTTCAGAAAATAATTAACCACATACTTCTATAGGAAATATTTGAAGTTTGTCAATTGATAAAACGGTCCCTTTTGGTTTAGTTTTGTCAGCTCCATCAGAGTTAGTTTTCTGTACCGCGACTTGTGTCCAAGATCCAGGAGATGCACCAAGATCAATAACAGTTAATCCAGGTGTAAGAATATTTGTCTTTTCATTCATTTCCAACAATTTAAAAGCACTCCGACATCTGAAAAAATATTATTGTAAAATAAAAAAACTTTAAGTGTTACTGTTTTTTTTTAGGTGTTTGTTAGTAGTTAGAATATAATCATCATATATTATTTAGCATATATTATGTTAGCATCAATATGCTTTAGGGTACACTCTGAGAAACTCCAGGTTGATGGATTGTATCTGCCATTTAGCTATTGTTGTGACCCATCTCCTTGCACAAATATGAAGCTTTATTGGAGTGGTTAACCAAAATGTTACTTACATTTTATATATATGAATATATATATATAAATAAATATATATATATATATATGTATATATATATATATATATGTATATATAATAACCATTTAAACTAAGCAATTTTTTAAATGCAATATACTAAGTGGCTTCAATATATAATAATACAAAAAGAAACATCTCAATAATCAGCAAAATATACACACCTGTAATTGTATACTTTTGCTTTTTCAACATAGGGATCTGATTTTTGACGATTTAACCATTGTTGAGAGCTTTTAAAACGTTTAAGACAGTTAACTAAGAAGCACATTTTTTCAAATTTCAAACTATTAAAAGGCTGTAAACGCGTAATTGTCGTCATAATAATAGAACAGTATATATCACACAGTATCTTACTATGTGCTACCTGAAATCTATTCATAGAACATCAACACACATTATCCATTATTTATGATGTATTTACTACACATTAATACATTAGAATATTAACACAATTTACATTATACATCTGGTATATATCTGTTTAAAGTGAGCTTATTCTGTACTTCTAATTTTTTAAAGCTTTAGATTTAGAAAATGATCAAAATGAAAAAATGTTGTGTATATTTTTACATGATTGACATTTGAGATTTTGACACTAATAACAAATGTTTTGATAAATGTCAACCCTAATTGTTTGATGGTAATGGTAATAGAAATAATCTTTGCGCCATTACGAAGGGTTATCTAACATATATAATTACACTAAAACTGCTTTTGGTAAGAAATAACGTTTTTGAATATTTTTTTTTGTCATTTACTATACTTAAAAATGTTAATAAGCCAAATGAAAGTGAGTTTTGAAGTTATACTTCTTTTGTCAAGTAATGACAAAATAGTGAAAGTGAATTTTTATAATACACGCGTACATGGTATCATTAAAATATACATGTTGAACAGTTGCAGTCGTTCAGTGTAACAGCAAAAATTGGACATTAAAGTCTGTTGATATAATATTATTATTTGTTATTTCTGTAATTGTTTAAACGAATTATTTTTTTAAACTTTATCAAATATAGTAATTATCTCATTCCAGTTCTGTTATTTGCATGCCAATTAAAAATATTATTTAATCACGAAGGTATAACTTCTGGCGTTAGTATATTAGTGCACGCACTCATATTTCTTGTCCATTTAATTTCCAGTTAAATCAAACAAATTCAGTAAATTTTGTACAATTATGTAATTGTAAACCTATTGCATTAAAATAATAGAAATTGGAGTAGATTTCAAATTATACCTAAATCGGAATGAACCAAGCTACAAACTAAAAGACACTGGCAGAAAGTGTACGACCATTGCCATTAATAGTAAGCCAACCAATTTATTGCCAATGTCAATGTCATGTCGGTTTTTATGATTGTGGATTTACATTGCCTTTGGCGGCATAAATTTCTTATAATATTTTTGAAAAATTGCTAA
This sequence comes from Teinopalpus imperialis, assembly GCA_029286865.1. Lineage (NCBI taxonomy): Eukaryota > Metazoa > Arthropoda > Insecta > Lepidoptera > Papilionidae > Teinopalpus > Teinopalpus imperialis. Next base: position 6,317,321 of record JAGSMU010000003.1, on the reverse strand, counting down.
CTTTATTTAATATATGAAGATGTTATAGTAGGAAAATTATGACATTTTTATTTAGCTTTACATTGTGCCTTAAAAGAAGAATTAATTTAACTTCACGTTATGGTTCCATTTTGGTACAGAGATTAAAATCGGAAAATATGAAATATTTAAATGTGGCTGAAAAAAACGATGCAGCTAAAAATATTGCACTTCATTTGTCAAGGGGAACCTCCAAAAGGGTACCTCTTAAAATTTTTGATATTGGATGTATATGAAATAAAAATCCAAAACTATGAACATGAATAATATTTTCTTTTATTAATATTTCAGCGAGAAGGATTTTCCCAATATAATAAAATATATGAATTCGAAGCAGAGGTAAAGGGTCAAAAATGTCTAATGGTAATGACTTCAGTATCTGGACATTTGCTAGCACTAGAATTTGCTAGTTCCTATAAAAGCTGGCAGTCATGTAACCCCCTGACTCTTTTTGAAGCGCCAGTTCTTAAATATTGTCCCAAGGATTATGAGAAAATTAAGGTTATTTTTATTTATTTGAGAAATTTAAGCATTATTCATTAGTTTTTTGAGGTATTCACCAGTTGTGTAAGTACCAGGCTGAAATTCGAGTACAGGAGCAGCTACTCGGATGCCAGATACCCTTATCACAGATCCATGAGGCCATTACTTCACAATATAGCTATAGTGTGGCATTAATATAAAAATTAGGTTTGACATTTTGAATATTCTGCCATAAATTTGCCTTTATAATTCTGATACTACATAGTTGACTTTTGCAACATAATACAAGATGATCCCGTCATCTCATTCTTGCACAGAAACCACAGACCATAAAATAGAACATAAACAAAAATATTATAATTACAATTTGTATATTCTAGAAAACTTTAGAGAGAGAAGTTCGAAGTTGTCAAGGCCTCATTATATGGACGGATTGTGATAGAGAAGGGGAGAACATAGGCTTCGAAATTATTGAGGTGTGTAGTGCAGTTAAGAGCAATTTGAAGATATACCGTGCTAAATTCTCAGAGATTACATCTATATCAGTGCATCGTGCATTGCAAAACTTGGAGCAGCCAAACAAGAATATCAGTAATGCTGTTGATGTGAGGCAAGAGCTTGATCTCAGGATAGGTAATTTTTAGTAATGATGTGATGCATTTTACTAGGTTCTAATTTTTAGAGACTTATTGTGTTGATTAATAATTATGTAATATGTGTACACAATAGAGCCCTAGTATGGTTTACAACTAGCTTGAGCATAAATATGTTGGCTTGACTGGGGTAATACCTAGTTACAGGACTAGTGTAGAACAGTAATTTAGTGCTATTGTTTTATGGGGGTTAGTACATGTAACAGGAAAATTAATTACACAAGAGGCATAACTCCATTCTCAAGGGAAATATAAAAGATGTAAATGTAATGGGATGTAGAAATCATTTAACATCAGGTGAACGAAACATCCTCTGAACTTATTGTACATGTGTTCCAATAGACTTTGCAACTGAGTGCCTCTGTGTTATACTCAAATGCTTATGGCAATGTAAAATATCCTGAAGATTTGATGCCATGGTGCTTTCTACTTCATATTAAATGAACATATTTGTGTCATATCTTCATTTAATTCTATTTTCTATAGTATTAAGGGTGACCGGACTCCTAGACACACCAAACGAAACACACCTGTGTCACCTGCTATTTTATGCTGGTAATCTGAGTGGTTCTTTCCCAGTAGAGCCAAACAATTTGTGGTGCCAATAGAAAATAAAAGATACCATTGCTGTCTCTGCATGTTCATAATTGTATCAATTATATATATATATCTAAAACTGCTACTTTAGCAACTAAGTTTTGGTAAAATTTTAGTATCAGTATCAGCTCTAAATAATTTTGAAAGATGTCAACTTTATTATCAAAGTTGTTTTAATAATTTCTAAATATATTTATTGCTGCTATTTAATAAAGGTCATTTATTAAAGCTTCAATAGCTCTTACAAAATCTTTGCTATTGCTTACAGGTGCCGCCTTTACAAGATTTCAAACTCTTCGACTTCAAAAAGTATTCCCTCATAAACTATCAGATAGTCTAGTAAGTTATGGATCATGTCAGTTTCCAACATTAGGTTTTGTTGTGGAAAGGTACAGAGCAGTGAACAACTTTGTTGCTGAAGCATTTTGGAAAATTAAAGGTAAATGAAAACTATTATTGCAGTACCAGATAATATAATAAATTACTAAAGAGACAATATAACAAGTCACGAGTAATAAATATTATGCATAGATACACTACCAAGTCATTACATAATATTTCAACATTTGCCCAAAGTTTCATACACTTTCCCTTTTGGACCTTCTACTGACCTCTTTGGGCCTGATAGTATCCCTTCAATACTGCTTAGGATGAGTGCACCAGAGTTGGCACCGGTGTTTACGGCATCTTGTTCGGCACTTCTACTCTTTAGACCTCGTCCCGATCTGCTGGAAGACAGCTTTGGTGGATTGCTCAGATCCGTCTAACATGCCTTTTGCTATTACGCCCTTGTTCTTGAAAATAATAGAATCAATTGTATACTGCCAGCTCATGAGTTACCTAGAAGAACACGGCTTCTGTCGGAGTCGCTCAGGTGATCTTCTGGTCTACTTGACTCATCGATGGGCGTAGACGGTCGAGTCCAAGAGAAAGGCCTTGGCGGCTAGTCTAGACGTTTCGAAGGCTTTCGATCGGGTTTGCCACAACGCACTTCTTTCGAAGGTGCCTTCCTATGGGCTTCCCGAGATATTATGCAAGTGGGTCATTAGTTTTCTCTCGAACCGTAGCATCAAGGTCGTAGTTGACGGAGCATGCTCGGTCTCCAAACCAGCGAATGCTGGTGTACCACAAGGCTGTGTGCTATCTCCTACCTTGTTTCTTCTGCATATCAATGACATGTTGCAAATAAATAACATTCATTGCTAATGCGGATGACAACACAGGGTATGCGTTATACACTGGCCGCGCCAATATTTCTCGAGAAAACGTCAATGTGTACCGGAACAAAACTTGTGTCTGATTGGGGCCGACAAAATTTAGTCCAATTTAACTCTACGAAGACACAAGTTTACGCGTCTGTCTCCTTATTTTGAAAACACACCCCTTCAGCTAGTATCGAAATCGTTGGAGTTAACATATCGAGCGACGTTCAGTTCCGCGGTGACTTGGAGGGTAAGGGCAAATTGGCCTCTAAAAAACGGCGTGTTTACAAGAGCGAGACAGTATTTCCTTTCGGCCCACTGTTTGCAACTTTACAAAGTTTGGCACCCCAGTACCAGATTCTTCCGTTTGACCGCATTCAACGGAGAGCGTCTAGAATTGATTTGATGACCAGGTTCTTTCCGATCGTCTTGATTCACTAGCGTTGCGAAGAGATGTTGTATCTCTTTGCATTTTTTACCAAATTTACCATGGGGAGTGTTCGGAAGATTTGTTCGGATTAATTCCCGTCGCTGAGTTTAAACATCGTACATAACAACAGCTGTACAGTCCGCAGAGCTTTTAATTCATTGTACATAAACAAACCGAGTTTGATCCATGGTCCTGAATGCTCCAAAGAAATTATTTGGAGTGCTATCTCATCCCTATAGTGCTACGCTGCAGTTTCCAGCTGCAGAATTAATGGTTCAGCTCGACCGGGGTAGGACCACGCCCACACAGAATACCATCGTGAAATAGCAGCATAATGCTACTGTGTTTCGTCTGGTGAGTGTAGCGATTTGGAGACCTATCATTACTGCTGACGAGGCATTCCATCTCAGTCCTCAAGGGTGAAAACGTATCTGCATTATGATGTCATGGCCCGCAGAAATCACTTACCATCGGGGGAACTGTGTGCTCGTTTGTAACTCTAAAAGTCCAACTTCTGTTACTTTCTTAACAATAGCTAGATTTTATGTTCGGTTTGAATTGAGAATTGATGATGAATGAATTGACATATCTTGCATTTAGGTGGCAGTTTATTAAAATGTTTGAACACATGATATAACTTATAAAAACCGCACTTATGATGAGTCAATAATATGTAATGTAATATAAATAAAATGGCATAATAGTCCTGGATAAGCTACATTTAATGTTGAATAAGTACAGTTAAAATTTTAGAAAGCTTTTTAATAAAAACGGGACTGATTTACAAGTTTCTTGTATTGTGTAAACCCTATATATAGATTTATAAATATATAAACATTATGCATATACAATAACTTTATTAATATTTTATTTTAGTTAATCACACAATGAATAGTCTAAGTGTAGACTTTGCATGGGACAGAGTTCGAGTATTTGACCAAGAAGCGTGTCGAGTCCTTCATGACATTTGTTTAGAGAACCCACTTGCAAAAGTGACCAGTGTAAAAACAAAACCTAAGTCGAAATGGAGACCATTGCCTTTAGACACAGTGGTGAGTTCTTTTAATTTTTGACTTCTTTGACATATGGTTGGGTTGGCTAGACTGGGGAAGGACGCACCATCACAGAATACCAGTGCGAAATGGGAGTGTAACGCTGCTGCGTTTCGTTTGGCTAGTATAGGGATTTAGAGACCAATTTACTGGTGGTCAAGTAGTACAAGGTATACCTTCTCAGTCCACATGGCCGGGGGAGACAATATATGTGCATCTTTAATCTTCGAAGATGAATGTAGAAACGAAATTTTCTGGCACGCACAACTACTCTGTGAAATGAGTATTTGCCGGCGGTAACCAATACGACTTAGGGACGAAAAGAAAAAAAAGAGTAAAGGCTACACCTTTCTTAAAGGCCGGCAGCGCGTCTTCGACTCATCTGGTGTTGTGCTAGCTGCTTGCACGTGTGCCACTGATTCCACAAAAAAAACAATCAGGTCAAATGTGTGTCAAATGTGTCAATGTGTGTGTGTCAATTTGTCACCTTTACTTTTATAAATGAAATCTCTCTACTTTGCTCTTAACAATAACAAATTTCATATTCCTTAGAATTCGCCTCAATGGTATAGTGGCCTGTTTAGTTAATTGTTTTTTCCGTGTATGTTATATTGTTGTTACTTTACAAATAAATAGATCGCACTGCTGGGCTTAAATGTCCTCTCTAAAGAGGGTATTGGACCATAGACTGTACTGACGTGGTTCACATATCTTCATTTTTTTAATTTCTTAGATGTCCACCCCTTTTATTCCTTCCCTCCCCGATGTTTTTTTTTTTACTGGCGCCGGATATCAAACTCGCGAGTCTTGAATTGAACGTGAGCGGACAGACAAAGCCACCACGGTTCATAGTATTTCGTAACCTATTTGATCATATGCGTCTTTGATAACATACAGGAGTGCAGGATCGATACATTTTATGTAATCATTTAATAACACCCTGTTAGGTTGATATAATAAGGTACAATATGGATATCGAACACCGAATGTTTCTCTATTAGGTTAAAATATGTAAGACATCTTCAATATAAGCCTAAATAAAAATGACTTTTATAATTTTCAGGAGTTAGAAAAATTGGCATCACGAAAGCTCAAAATAAATGCCAAAGAAACAATGCGTTTAGCGGAAAAATTATATACCCAAGGTTTTATCAGTTATCCACGTACAGAAACTAATGAGTTTCCAAAGGAAATTAACCTGGCCCAACTTGTGGGATTGCAAACTGGAGATCCAAATTGGGGGGATTTCGCGCAGGGGATTTTGGACAGCGGGGGGCCTGCACCGAGGCAAGGGAACAAGAGTGATAAAGCTCATCCCCCTATACACCCAACAAAGTATTCCAATAGTAAGAAGCCTTTGTTATATTTCATATGTATATATGTTTTATAACACACCATAGATCGACATCAAATTTAGGCTCCTCTGACTATAATGTTTATTCTTATTTGTCATATATTTATGATTGAAGTCTTTGTATCATGTTACCGATTTTTCTAAATTCTTTTTCGGACTTTTAGTCCGAGGGCTTTAAAGGTGACCGAGCTCTTAGGGCGCTCAGCCGAAACCTTTATTACTGGGTAACCAGCACAAGGGCCCCTGAGAGGGAGCTTCCGCTTGGACCGTTATCCTGTAACGCGAGAGGGACAGACTCGAAGGTGCCCGAGAGGGCCGACCCACGGCTCGATCAGTTGCTCCTGACGGATTGTCTAAATTAATATCTTTATTATTATTAACGATCTGTACCACCACTTCGAAAGGCAACATGATACCGAATAACGCGATAGACTCATGTGATTTGCCGGAACGGACTCATCATCGGACTTATTTTATTCCTTTTACAACAATTAATCTCAAGGAACGCGTGGAGTGCCACATTTCCATCCATTCTTTAAAGTTATACGGAACCTCAATTCTTCAGTGCTGTTAACCCTAATGGACGCTATCCTTTCACCACTATAGAATCGCGAGCAAAGGGCCCTTATAAAGAATATTAAGAATTTGTATTATAATATGTTAACTTGATATGTTTAAGTTTACATTGCTCCCATGAATTGACAATACAACAGATACATTATATACAACTTTATTGCAAGGTCTGTCTGGTAACGAACAGCGGTTATACGAATTCATTGTGCGTTCATTCCTCGCGTGCTGTTCGAAGGACGCTCAAGGCCAGGAAACGTCCGTCGCAATAGAAGTCGCCAAAGAGACTTTCTCAGCGAGTGGTCTTATGATCATCGCACGGAATTATTTGGAAGTTTACCCTTACGATAAATGGTCATCTAAAGAGATACATGTTTATGAGGTTTGTACTTTTTTTTTATACAATATGTTTTACCAATGGCATGGTAATATATACCGTACTAAAATTATATTAGAAACCAGGTGAAACAATTTAATTTATCATATTATCGGTCGTAGGATAGACCTGATTTAGTATATATATGCGCCTTTAAGCACTAAGCTTTAGCGGACAATCTGCAAAGCGTAATATAATCTGCCATTGAACTATTGGAACGAATCATCTAGGACAAGCATTAAAAGAATGCAAGAATACATTCTTTTTTCAATAAAAATGTAGAATGTCGTACATATACAGAGTATTAGGAGAGCGCTTCCGAAAACGAAGACAGACGATAGTACTAATCACACCTTTAATGATGGGACTTTGAAAATCGATCCTGCTTAAAAAAAATCGTATTTTTATTAACATTATGTACGCTCCATCGTGTTAGTACAGCTAAATGAAACGATAGTTTCATAAAAAATACATTACTTCACTAAAAAGAAAAACCAGCAATGAAACACAAAATCAAAAACAGTTGTCTTCGTCTCCTAATACCCAGTATATGAGGTAAGTTTTTATTTAATAACGATGGTTTGCCAATGCCATTTTAACCTCATAAAAGCAAGCGTTACTATGCCTTACTAAAATAATATTAGAAACCAGGTATAACATTTTTATTTATATGTAAAAATATTCGCTGACCGTACCCTGAACCATTAGGCTACTGACGCATCTGTATTATTCGGCACTGTATTATTTATATTTAATGTATTAGATTTTTTCAGAATGGTCAAACATTCAATCCGACCAGCGTTGACTTAGTAGATGGCAACACATCACCACCAAATTTGTTAACAGAAGCCGATCTTATAGCTCTTATGGAAAAACACGGTATTGGTAAGTGCACTATGTTTATAATAATATAATAATTGTTTGTGAAATGTTGATAACAAAAATATTAGAAGATAATGTCTAATGCTCATTGTCCTTAACATTGAGTTTTCTGCCCCGCGCTCTATGGAATCAACTGTCGCCAACTTTATTTCTGAACCCATGATTTAGGAACCTTCAAGAAAAGGGCTTACTCCTTTCTCAAAGACTGGCAACACACTTGGAACTCCTCTCGTGTTGCAAATGTTAAAGTGATCACTTACCTACCACTTGCCGCTTGCTTGTTTGCCTTTTTCTCTATAAAAAAATATTTCCAGGTACGGACGCAACCCATGCAGAGCACATAGAGAAGATAAAAAGTCGTTCGTATGTCGCCCTCGCGGACGCCATACACTTTGTGCCCGGCCTGTTGGGCATGGGACTCGTGGAAGGTTACGACGCGATGGGTTTAAATATATCCAAGCCACATTTACGTGCCCAGCTAGAAGCTGATTTGAAAGCCATTAGCGAAGGAAGAAAACAACCTGACATGGTGTTGGCTGAACAGGTATCGTTATACACAGAAACAGTAGCAAACTGGAGTAGATCGATGGACACACTCCGGCAGGGGCCGAGGTTCGACCCTCGAGCACCAGTCGCTCTCGCGCAACTGGGCTACGGTTCAAGCCGAGGCTCTCTCCGGAGCTCTTGTGCTGGTTACCCGCTAATAAAGGTCTAGACTGAGTGTCAAATGCGCTCGGTCACCTTTCAACCCGGTGAAACTTTAAAAGCCCTCGGGCTAACAACTTTTCAAAAAAAAACTTCGGCATAATAATAAGACATTATTGAAATTTTGTGTAGAACACAAATGTTTGACACCTTTTTATGTGGTTTTAAGGGTGACAACCGAACAAACAATTCACCGGATGGAAAATGATATCTACGGCCCATTAATTCCACTTCCGTCAACAAGAATTCAACATGCACCTGAGTTGTCATGTTGAGAATGCATTGTTTCCAGTTGTAACTCGATCTCTGGATCGCTGCACGCACAAAACGAAATACAGCAGGGTTATGCTCCGTCTTCACTCCAGAACTCTGTAAGTTCGGAGGGGAAGTTGGTCCTTTTCCGGTCGAGTCATCACGCCGCAGCTCACAAGTATATGCAGCTTTGATGAAAACTAAAAACCATATTGAATTTAATTGTCTATTACATTTTTTATGTCGTCACTTACGATTTAGTATTTAGTCGTATGTTAACAAATATAATAAACCAGACGACATGGTTTCGGTCTTTGTATTGCCTATATAGCCTATATATTCTAAATATTAAAAAACAAGATTTTAGATCAATCATACTGGAGCAGTCCTTTGTAGGAGATAAGCCATAACCAATCCGGGAGAGAGGCTGAGGGCCTTCTTATATTACTGCCTTACCCTCGTTGAGAGTGTATAATACTGCTATATTTTTATTTGCTTAATTAAATATTAAAAATCGATCCTAACTGTGATAAGAGTACGTTGTCGCTATAAAGTCTCCTAGGCTTGACTAGCAGCCAAGCTTGGCACTTAGCAATTTAAATGATTTTTGGTTAACATTTTTCCTATCTTACTTGATGTGCTGCCTCACATCGTACTAGGACAGGCAATGTCTATATGATATATTGCATATTAATATTATATATATATATATACATTCCATATTTTAGTGATGTTAATATGTCATTGTGTTAACGTCCTTAACGTCAATCAGAATTGATTTTGATAATCCTAAAACAAAATAATTTTTTATTTCATTTTGTATTATATTTATATATGTTTTCTGATATTAAAACAAAATATGTATATATATGTCCTATTACCACAGCCATGTTATCGTTGTTCACAACATCAAAACATTTCTAGATAGCGAAGTACAAAGAAGCGTATATAACAGTAACCGCAGAGGCCAATAAAATAGATAATGCTTTGGCCGAGAGACTCAGAGAGCAACCCAGTGAATATCGCCCTAGTACCGACACGCTACCGCTTGATATGCCTTCAGGTAATTTATATATTTTTTTAAAAAGCCTCCATATTGGTAATAATTGTTTTCCTTATAAATAAAAAAAAGTACCTTAGAAGTTTGAAATACTAATTTACCACTTCTAAACCAATTTCAAACAAATTTATATTTAACATATTTCTTACTCCTCCCCATAGAGACAAACTTTGATAGGTTAAAGAGAACTGTACACGTTAGTGAGAATGTACATGTAAATACAACACAACATAAAATAAAATAAAAAAACAAACTCAAACTTAATAAACAACAGTCAATTAACATATAAAAATTTTGAAAGACTGTACCAGGAGCGAGCGGGGTGACGAATCGGTGCGCGGGGCAGAGTACGACTGGAGAGCCAATAAGCGCTTACAAATGGCCGCCCGCGCCCCCTTGACTCCCCGGGGATACTTTATTTTCGACTTCTGCGCATTAACGGTCAGCGCTAGACTTATTTGCCACAACTTGTACATTAAGATAAATGTAACAATTATTTCGCAGTATTTAAGTGCCCCAAATGCGGTTCGGACATGGTTATAAGAAATAAAAAGAGCAACGCAGACGAGTTCTTCATAACCTGCGTCTCGTATCCGAATTGTAAGAATGCAGTATGGTTGCCGACTGTTGTCAAATCTTTGCAAGTTGTGCAGGAAACTTGTCCCACGGTAAGTTTATTGTTAAGTATTCATATTTTCGTGTTAACTTTACAATATATCACATTAAAATAACTTAAACCTATTTCTTACGATGTGATTGATATTAGTATTTACAGTGGTAGAGGTGCACTCCACTTTGTTTCCAGCTGCAAAATGCTCGAGCGGGTTAGGACCACGCCCTCGCAGAATGCCAGCGTGAAATAGCAGCACAATGCGGAGACCCTTATCCCTACTCACCAGATAAAACGCTGGTAACGAGGCATTTCATTTCAATTCTCAAGGTTGACGATGCATACTTATATTGCTATTTTACGCAGGTATCCTGTGAAGGCGTGGCCCTATCCGGTGGAGCTGACCCGTTCATTTTGCAGTGTAGATCTATCGCTGTTGTTCCATGCTGATATTCTGTTAAAACGTGATCGTACCCCAGTCTCACCTGGCTTATGCTATAAATATAGTAGTACAATAAACTTAAATTTACTTTGGTGAACTAATTTGTTTTTCAGTGTGGGCCAAACTACAGAAAAGTCAAATTCGATTGGCGGAACAATTCAATAAGTCATCTATATCCACCGCCCTACACCGGTTGTATTGGAGGCTGTGACCCGACTTTCCTAGAGCTACTAAAAATAAACCCATCCTGTGTTAGAGTTATAACAAACTCAAACCAAAATAATCCATCAGCTAATAGATCGATAGATGATAATCGCACGAACAGTTCAGGAAGTAGTGCAAACAGTGTTAGACCGAATACGCAGATAAGTGCACCGATAGGAAACTTGACACAAAGGCAGAATAGTACCGGCAGTATGCATACAACGCAATTTCAACTTACGACAAATACTAATAGAGCACAAAACACAGTAACAAGAATGCCTACACCCAGGACTGTGGGAGATTCGGAAGATAATAACATTATTTGTGGATGCAATAAAGCAGCCATTCTATTGACAGTACGGAAACAAAATGCCAACTTTGGTAAGTTTGAGGTTGTATCATATATATACGCATATACTACCTTCACAGCTTCCCCGGCAACCGCGTGAGGGTCGAAAACAACAGGATTACATTACATTTTTTACATTACGATTATTCGCGATACCGCCATGACACAGGCCCGTTCTCACCAGTCCAACATTGATAGAAGGGTCGCTGGAGTTTCTTGCGCCACTTCTTCTCCAACGCCTACGCATTCCGAAGTGGTGGTACAGTTAGTCAATAACAATAGAGATATTAATTTAAATAATCCATAGTAAGAAGGAAATGATCGAGCCGAGGTTCAGCTCTCGGATTAAATTTTGACTTTTGTTGTCGTGATGCTTTTGCTGTTTAAACTCACCGGTACAGAATTCAGGACACTTCCCATTGTAAATTCGATAATAAAGATAATTCGGTTCTGTCTCAAAACAGTGTCACCTTCACAAATTCAAGACAAACATGATATCCATTTATTTACAGGTAAAAAGTTCTACAGATGTCCATTGGGCAAGGAAAATGGTGGTTGTGACTTCTTCTTATGGGCACCGGAGTCAGAAGGCAACGTGCAAAATAATTTCGAAACACCTCCAGACTCCACTTCTTGGGGATATTCATCATCACCTCAAAACTCCGGTAGCACCAGGGGTTGGGGCATAGCAACGAGCAGCCGTAACGAGTACCAGCAGAATGATGGAAATGTTAACTGCAATTGTGGATTGCCTTGCAAAAGGTAAGATGGTTTGTTTAAATAACATATTGCTATATTCAGAAGATTCATGATATCTTTACTTTTTGCTACATAATCCTAGCATGACGAATCTTCCTTGTATGTTGTAGTATGAGGGTTACATTCAAAGCAACTGATTCAAGAGTGCCCGAGAGGGCCGGCTAAAGTATGCAACGTCATCCTCATAAGGAGGTTATAATTGCGGACTATTAGGAATATGGCCAGATCATCCTATGGACTCGGTTTTTTAAGTAGGAGAGAGCAATGAGGGCCTTGATTTTTGAACGATTTTTTTATATAGGTCTCCGGATTCCGCGGCACTCACTAGTCGAAACGCAGTAGCAGCTATTTTACGCTTGTATTCTGGTGGTCCAATCACGGCCGAGCCGATCCATTCATACAGCTAGGCACAAGCTGCAGCCTGGCTCTTCTCCTTAATTACTTAAGCCACTATCTATAATATCCTGCTCAGTTGATCACTGATCGGTACATAAAATAAAGGGTAAGGGAATATTACCATATTTTTCCAAGTAACGAAAAATATTCAGACTGACTAATGGCGGAACATATAATAAGTAGTGTGTCGGAAAACTAAAAAAAAAAGAAGATATTTCTAGTAAGTTAGCATTATTTTATATCTTTATTTATATTTATCATATTAGTTTTAAATATGATTACAGAATAACTGTACAAAAGGAGGGGCCAAATAAAGGAAGACCGTTTTACGGGTGTCCAAATGATATCACTTCGCGATGCAACTTCTTTCAATGGGCCGATGCTGAACCCTCTGGTAAGACAAATAAGAACTAATCTAATACTAAATATCCTCTTAAACATGCAGTTTTCGAGTTACCACGTTTCGACTGAAGTCGTATAGAGTTACGTCATTCAATTTTTGAAACTTCCTAAAACTAGGGTCAATTGTTTCGATTTACATAGGAACCTTTTTTTTTTACTTGCCTTATGGGTTATGACGTACTCGCCCCGACTAAAACCCCCATGGTGCTCCTTCATCGTCGATTATGGGCGGGGTCACGGGAACGCTTTCGCATATATCCGCGATCACGCCTGCGCCGGCTGCCCAGGCATTCCCTCCACGGGGGAGAAGACATCCCCCCTCTCCAGAAGCGCGCCTTCCTACTCTGCCTCCTCCGTAGGCGGGAAGCGAACCCTCCCGAGGCGGCCCCCCCAGGAAACCTTAACAATACCAGCCCCCTGCGGTGGATCAGGTCTACGGCTCCGCCGCTAATCACTGTTCGGCCGCGGAGGACACGAGGACACGATTTCAAATCTGACACTCCTCTTCCAATTCTATTCCTCTTCTTAGCTTCACCGTGGCCTACCTGAAACCACTACATCTAAACTCTTCCGCCACGGAAAGGCGAGAACCCTTCGGGGGAGTATAGGGAATCACCTAGACGTCCGCGACGGCTCTCATTTTTAAGGACTTACTTTCAGCAATAAAGCATATTTATACGTAACAAATGTAATTATATTATACTTATTTCTTGTCAAGGATGAATGTAGATGTCATGGGCCGCAGGAATCACTTCACATCAGGCGAACTGTGTGATATCAATGTAATTTAAAAAAGTACGGAAGACGAAGGTGGTAAATTACCAAACAAAATAAATATATTCAGTGGTAAAATTAAAATGAAACAATTATAATTGTTTGTGTTAATTATTATATGTTTTACAGTAGAATGGAACAATAATAACGCTACACGAGGTAGAGGTCGCGGACGCGGTCGCGGTCAAGGTAGCAGTCGCGGGCAAGGTGGTGGTAGCGGAGCCAATGCAGTTGGAAGATCTCGGAAATGTGGCCTTTGTAGGCAAGAAGGACATACGAGATCTCGTTGCCCTAATAACGAATGAATGAAGATATCCTAAAACTGCATACACGTTACAAAATACACGATGCAATTTTTACATGATAATGGAAAATAAATAGTCGTTTAGCACTGCTGTCTTTGTATTCTGGTGAGTGAAGGGATCCGGAGAACTTTATTACTGGTGACGAGGCATTCCATCTCAGTTCTCAAGGGTGACAACGTATCTGCATTATGATTCCTCGTCAAGGGCCATGTCATGGGCCGCAGGAATCACTTCACATCAGGCGAACTGTGTGATATCAATGTAATTTAAAAAAGTACGGAAGACGAAGGTGGTAAATTACCAAACAAAATAAATATATTCAGTGGTAAAATTAAAATGAAACAATTATAATTGTTTGTGTTAATTATTATATGTTTTACAGTAGAATGGAACAATAATAACGCTACACGAGGTAGAGGTCGCGGACGCGGTCGCGGTCAAGGTAGCAGTCGCGGACAAGGTAGCAGTCGCGGACAAGGTAGCAGTCGCGGACAAGGTAGCAGTCGCGGACAAGGTAGCAGTCGCGGACAAGGTAGCAGTCGCGGACAAGGTAGCAGTCGCGGACAAGGTAGCAGTCGCGGACAAGGTAGCAGTCGCGGACAAGGTAGCAGTCGCGGACAAGGTAGCAGTCGCGGACAAGGTAGCAGTCGCGGACAAGGTAGCAGTCGCGGACAAGGTAGCAGTCGCGGACAAGGTAGCAGTCGCGGGCAAGGTGGTGGTAGCGGAGCCAATGCAGTTGGAAGATCTCGGAAATGTGGCCTTTGTAGGCAAGAAGGACATACGAGATCTCGTTGCCCTAATAACGAATGAATGAAGATATCCTAAAACTGCATACACGTTACAAAATACACGATGCAATTTTTACATGATAATGGAAAATAAATAGTCGTTTAGCACTGCTGTCTTTGTATTCTGGTGAGTGAAGGGATCCGGAGAACTTTATTACTGGTGACGAGGCATTCCATCTCAGTTCTCAAGGGTGACAACGTATCTGCATTATGATTCCTCGTCAAGGGCCATGTCATGGGCCGCAGGAATCACTTCACATCAGGCGAACTGTGTGATATCAATGTAATTTAAAAAAGTACGGAAGACGAAGGTGGTAAATTACCAAACAAAATAAATATATTCAGTGGTAAAATTAAAATGAAACAATTATAATTGTTTGTGTTAATTATTATATGTTTTACAGTAGAATGGAACAATAATAACGCTACACGAGGTAGAGGTCGCGGACGCGGTCGCGGTCAAGGTAGCAGTCGCGGGCAAGGTGGTGGTAGCGGAGCCAATGCAGTTGGAAGATC
Source organism: Teinopalpus imperialis (assembly GCA_029286865.1). Taxonomy (NCBI): domain Eukaryota; kingdom Metazoa; phylum Arthropoda; class Insecta; order Lepidoptera; family Papilionidae; genus Teinopalpus; species Teinopalpus imperialis. Next base: position 6,302,142 of record JAGSMU010000003.1, on the reverse strand, counting down.
TCGGAAATGTGGCCTTTGTAGGCAAGAAGGACATACGAGATCTCGTTGCCCTAATAACGAATGAATGAAGATATCCTAAAACTGCATACACGTTACAAAATACACGATGCAATTTTTACATGATAATGGAAAATAAATAGTCGTTTAGCACTGCTGTCTTTGTATTCTGGTGGTCCAATCACGGCCGAGCCGATCCATTCATACAGCTAGGCACAAGCTGCAGCCTGGCTCTTCTCCTTAATTACTTAAGCCACTATCTATAATATCCTGCGCAGTTAATCACTGATCGGTACATAAAATAAAGGGTAAGGGAATATTACCATATTTTTCCAAGTAACGAAAAATATTCAGACTGACTAATGGCGGAACATATAATAAGTAGTGTGTCGGAAAACTAAAAAATAGAAAATATTTCTAGTAAGTTAGCATTATTTTATATCTTTATTTATATTTATCATATTAGTTTTAAATATGATTACAGAATAACTGTACAAAAGGAGGGGCCAAATAAAGGAAGACCGTTTTACGGGTGTCCAAATGATATCACTTCGCGATGCAACTTCTTTCAATGGGCCGATGCTGAACCCTCTGGTAAGACAAATAAGAACTAATCTAATACTAAATATCCTCTTAAACATGCAGTTTTCGAGTTACCACGTTTCGACTGAAGTCGTATAGAGTTACGTCATTCAATTTTTGAAACTTCCTAAAACTAGGGTCAATTGTTTCGATTTACATAGGAACCTTTTTTTTTTACTTGCCTTATGGGTTATGACGTACTCGCCCCGACTAAAACCCCCATGGTGTTCCTTCATCGTCGATTATGGGCGGGGTCACGGGAACGCTTTCGCATATATCCGCGATCACGCCTGCGCCGGCTGCCCAGGCATTCCCTCCACGGGGAGAAGACATCCCCCTCTCCAGAAGCGCGCCTTCCTACTCTGCCTCCTCCGTAGGCGGGAAGCGAACCCTCCCGAGGCGGCCCCCCCAGGAAACCTTAACAATACCAGCCCCCTGCGGTGGATCAGGTCTACGGCTCCGCCGCTAATCACTGTTCGGCCGCGGAGGACACGAGGACACGATTTCAAATCTGACACTCCTCTTCCAATTCCATTCCTCTTCTTAGCTTCACCGTGGTCTATCTGAAACCACTACATCTAAACTCTTCCGCCACGGCAAGGCGAGAACCCTTCGGGGGAGTATAGGGAATCACCTAGACGTCCGCGACGGCTCTCATTTTTGAGGACTTACTTTCAGCAATAAAGCATATTTATACGTAACAAATGTAATTATATTATACTTATTTCTTATCTAACTAAAAAATCATTCCACTTACGTCGTTTCTATTTCCGTCGCGTATTTCGAGAAACTAAGAGGCATATAATGTGACGACGTAAGTACGGAGACTGCATGTATTCAAGCCCAAATTCGACCCGTGTAACAACTCTATTATTGCCGACACAATAAAAAATGAACGTGTCGATTCCCATAGTATTGTAATACAAACGGCAACTGCTACGGAAATAAGGCTTTTATACATTGTAGAGCCTACGTAAATGCCATCCAGCAATAATACCGATTACTCCACCGAGAAACTCACAGACAGACAGATAGACAAACTCTTACAGAACACCAGCAAATCTATAATTACTAATAACGAAGAATCGCATCCTATCCCTTGGTGATAATGCACAAATCTGCATTTCGATTATACTTGTATATTTTTAAAGAAATTGTGTTTAAAATGAGCTGATGATGCTTGGTTACTTATCACTGCATCTCATAAACATAATGCTCTAATTGCTCGAGGAATGGGTTCAATGAATGGGTCAGCTCGACCGGGGTAGGCCCTCACAGAATACCAGCGTGAAATAACAGCATAACGCTGTATGTGTTCGTCTGGTGAGTGAAGGGATCCGGAGAACTTTATTACTGGTGACGAGGCATTCCATCTCAGTTCTCAAGGGTGACAACGTATCTGCATTATGATTCCTCGTCAAGGGCCATGTCATGGGCCGCAGGAATCACTTCAGGCGAACAATGTGATCTCAATGTTATTTAAAAAAAAAAGTACGGAAGACGAAGGTGGTAAATTACCAAACAAAATAAATATATTCAGTGGTAAAATTAAAATGAAACAATTATAATTGTTTGTGTTAATTATTATATGTTTTACAGTAGAATGGAACAATAATAACGCTACGCGAGGTAGAGGTCGCGGACGCGGTCGCGGTCAAGGTAGCAGTCGCGGACAAGGTAGCAGTCGCGGGCAAGGTGGTGGTAGCGGAGCCAATGCAGTTGGAAGATCTCGGAAATGTGGCCTTTGTAGGCAAGAAGGACATACGAGATCTCGTTGCCCTAATAACGAATGAATGAAGATATCCTAAAAACTGCATACACGTTACAAAATACACGATGCAATTTTTACATGATAATGGAAAATAAATAGTCGTTTAGCACTGCTGTCTTTGTATTCTGGTGAGTGAGTGTCTGGCTGCGGATTGAATGGGTCAGCTCCACCGGAACACGCCCTCACAGAATACCCGCGAAAATAACAGCATGATGCTCCTGTTTCGTCTAGTGATTATAGGGATATGGAGACGGAGACTGGTGACGAGGCATTCCATCTCAGTCCTCAAGGGTAACAACGCATCTGCATTATGATTCCTTGTCAAGTATGAATATAGATGTCATGGGCCGCAAGAATCATTAGCTATCATGTGAATTGTGTGTTTGTTTTTCTCACATAGTAATAAAAAAACCTAATTACTGGTGACGAGACATCTTGGTTCACAGTGGTAATAACGCATCTGTGTTTTGATTTCAATCCCAAGTTTGAAGAGGCCATAGTCTAGGGGTTCATTCCTAAGTTAATTAAAAATGTTTCTAAAGTCGAAACATTAATTTCAGACTAAGATGAATATTAAATATTTTTTTTTAGACACTTGCAATAAATACACTTTACTTTTATTTTGTTGATCGATATATTTTTTTACGTTTTCTAGATTTATATATATATATTTTAATTTTGGCAGCATTTCTATTTTCTGTATAAAAAAAACCTGTTAAAACAGAGAAATAATTTCAAGGCCAAGCGTTTTGACGATTAAAATTTGTCCTTTGAAGTTGTGTACTAAATCTTTTTTTTTAGTGATGATAACGATGCCATATGTTTTTCATTTATTTTTCTATTTATAATTTAAGCATGTTGAAGGGTGTTGTATCCATAAAAGGTGCGCAATGTAAATAAATGTATATTATATGTAAATATAGAAATGTACTTTATTTTTGCATTTTTATTTTTTAAAACAAATACTTTTAAGTGACATTTTAAATAGTGTTGTCATTGGTGTTTTTTAACTAAACTTTTTTTATATAGAACAGGTGGTAAACGAGCAAGCGCCTCACCTCATGGTAAGTGATAACCGCCGCCAATGGACATCGGCGACACCTCTGTATGATGCGCTGCCAGCCTTTGAATTACAAATAAGAAGCATGCAAAAAAACAAACAAAAAGCAGAATCAAAATCGAATGGCAGATCCAAACATTACTATTTATTATCACCCTGTGTTAGACAGCGTTTTTATAGGGAAAGCGATTGAGTTCTGTCATCGCCGAAATTAGTTTATGGGTACAGACCCATTGTTGTCATTACGTTTATGGTCACGTCATCGCTATATTTCGTGACTCTAATTCACGTAGTTGAACTACCTAGTTCACTAACATGTTTGTAATTGTGCCATTAATGCACAATTCTCATATCTATCCGTCCGTGAAAAAGTGCACGTTCGCGCGATCCTCAATCTCCTATTCATCGGGCCTCCCGCTCGCAACTCTGATTAGATAAAGCTGTAGAAGTCTCTGGATCAACAGAAATACACACAAAAAGCGACGCACGATGTTGCTGTGTCAAAAAGGGACTAGAATAGTTTTTCCTTTTGCAGTTTTTTTATTAAATATATTTTAAAGAATCTTTTATTGTGTTTATCATTTTAATGTCAATTAAGCTTATTTCAAAGGTTTACCATGTGTACATTTCTCCGACATGTATGTACATAAAGTATTAGTGACACAAACATTAATTTACTTTTTAAAACTTAGCTTGAAATGGTGAAAGATAAAGTATATCTCACCATTTCTGTTTTTTACTCTTCTGCTTTAAAGAACCGAGACTCTGCGCTCTTTGCACGTCGACCTGCTTCTCCGCTTCCACTGTCTTATCCGTCATCATATCAAGAAGTATTTCAAATTTAAGACGCAGCATATTGTTTTCCTCTTCTACTTGCTCCAATTCTTTCTTTAGCCTAAGATTCTCTTTGTGTGCCGTTCCCGCACGGCCGGATGCTGAATAAAAAAATATTTTATTTATTGCTAGCTACAAATATTATAAATCGCACAAATATAGATATACATACATAAATCCTCACTGAATACCAGCGTAAAATATCAGCATAATGCTGCTGTGTTTTATCTGGTTCACTCTACAGAGCCGGAGACCTTTATTACTGGTGACGATACGGAATCGTCACCAGTAATAAAGTAATATCCATCTCAGTTCTCAACGGCAACAACGCATTTGCATTATAATTCCTTGTCAAACATGAATGTCATATGCCGCAAGAATCCCTTGTCATCAAGCGAGCTGTGTGCTTCATTTGCTGTCAGAGCGACACAACTGAACTTCCTGATGTTATCGGGCAAGGAATTCTCTGGAATTCCTTGCCCGATAACATCAGGAAGTTCAGTAATAAAAACAGATTTAAAAATTTGGTTTATGACTGGTTAAGTTACCTACAGTCATAAGTTGATCATCCACATATGGAATTTACTGCCACTATTGTTTTGTGTTCTATTATGTATGTATATATATACTTTGTTTGGTTATTTTTTCATGTTATTATAACATGGGAATATTTATTTTTAAACTACATTTAAATGAATCCCTTTAGTAAACAAATATTTTGTTTACTGGTCTTATTTATTGAACAGATTGCGACCGAGCTCACAATAACAAACGCGTCCCCCAGGCTGAGAAACGGTTTATAAGATTATAAGATGCAGTATATTTAAATTCTTTATCTATTTCCTATTGGAATATACCTGGTATCCATTGGCCTTCTTCAAACGATAGTTCAGAATCACCCAATTTTAACTTTAAGGGGCATATATCTATAGATAATTCCTTCGATGCGTAATCACTGCCGAATTCATTTCTTATTACTGAGGTATCTTGACTTCGCACTGGAATTGTTTTTGGAGCAAACTTATTGCTGAATAGTGGCATTTTAGTTCTTAGAAAGGTACTCTTTAGATTTCAACACAAAAACAGGTAGTTTCCATGGTAACAATAAACCAAACAAAAATAAATAAACCACAGATACAAAATACACGCATTGTTTATAATAATTAATTATTAGGTTTCAGCAGGTCGAGCGCTCTAGTGGTCAGAATTTGTGACTACTAATCTATGAGGCTTATGTTAGAATTTTTTATATTAAAAAAAACGCTAGCATTATTTACACTACTATTAACATACTCGTTACCCCACAAACTAAGCTTGTTCTGGTCCCTCTGTTGTCATCGACGTTCTTCGTCCACAGGGATCGGAGTGCAGCGGTGGTGCAGCAGCAGTCTCCGCGCCAGCTTCGCAGCATCGTCGTTGTCTCCCTACTCGGCGGGCCTCCCGCTCGCGAGTCTAATTAGTTGAAGCTGTAACGGTCTCTGGACCCACAGCAATACTCACACACAGAAAAAAAAAGCTTGTTCTAGGATGTGGTCCACGACAATAGTCGAATATCGGATCCAAACTACGACCTTAAGTTTTTTTATGCCTTTCGCAGACTTTACCATAAATTATTAGGCTATTGACACACATTTTTTGAATTTTACTACCCAAAAAACGAAGTATCTGATATTGAATATATATTGTTTAAGTCGTCACAATTATTTAAATTGCCACTTAAAAGTCTTGATTATCTAATTAGTTGTTGAGTATACTGAGTATAAGTAAAGGTATATCCCGAAAAGTAGGTCTTGATCGCTGACTCAAAGATAAAGTAACACTATACATATTAATGCCATTGCAGAGCAAAGGCCTCTCACCAGAGGGTGTTCGAGCAAAGCCCACTACGCGGATCCAGTGCGGAATGGCGGAATTCAAATCTCTTCTAAATATCTTTTTTTTATTATTTCTTAGAGATACAAGTTATCTCATAATGTTTTCTTTGTACGCCGAGCACTTGGTAAATCAGAACTTAGAATGGCGAATGAGCTGATTTTTTACATGGATTAGTAGGCAACATAGCACTTATAATAGTCCCTAAGAGAGCGATAGGGGCAAATTGTGATGAACGATTCCCCATAAGATGGAGCGACAATTCAGAATTACGAGAAATTACTGGATCCAAGTGGCTAAGGACCGTGCCATGTTTATGGGAAGTAGAAGGTCTTCAATGATGATAATACGTTTGGATCACTTTAATATTGATTATTATAAATTTAAGAACATGTGCTTACCTAAAAAGAGTAGAGACTTTTTTTATAAGAAGGTACCTAAAGCCCAAGTAATTACCTCCGAACAAGCTGTTGTCTTGAAAAATGTTCGGCAGCAGCGCCCTCGAAGCAGGATCCTTCACCACGACAACGCTTCAGCGCACTCCACAAAACGGACAATTGAATATTTAAATATGGCAGGTGTCGAGATAATGAGTCATCCGCCATATAGTCCTGACCTGCCACCCTGCGACTTTCATTTATTCCCAAGAAACAAATATAAACTTAGAGATATTCGCTTTAAGAGGCCTAAGTATTACGACGACGTCCTATTTAAAAATTCCGATATATTTTCCTTTAGATTTCAGATATAATTATTATAAAAAAAGCTAGTGGATTTTTTTGTGGAAGTCATAAATTGATAGTTATTGTGTACGTCAACTCGATATCACTCGAGACTCAATAAATAGAGATATTTTTTTTTCATAATGTTGAGAATTTAATTTCAATATACTCGTAGGAATAACTTTGCCGTACATGCAGTAGAAATGTCCGTCATGGCAATAAATTTTTACTTTGGCCTCATCTTTAGTATTTAAAAATACAAACGAATACACAGTTTACCTGAGTTTTGAGGACCAAGATGAAATGCCTCGTAACCAGTGTTAAGGTCCTCTGTTTCCTTTCTAATAGGAGTCAACCTACCTAACAGGTTATTATCTCACAACATGATCAAATTATTATGCGCTCGTATTTTCAAAAAAGAACATAAAATTATTGAGATAAATACAAGGTTTAGATACGACTGACACGAACAGTGTAACGACCTTCGAAAAATGTTTCCAACACCTTGACGAAGAAAATATTCATAAATATTAATGAAGCTAACAAACTACATTTGTAATTGTAGACACTTTTATAATAAAGTATATAATGATCAGGTTATTTAATAATAATATATATATATATATATATATATATAATAGTTTACAACTAATATAATAATATACTATAATAGTTTAAAAGTTATTATTGTGATCCTCTGGTTGAACGATCAGAGCTACATAAAGTTGTAACTTTTTTAGCATGGGGTAATGCTTACGCATACCCACCCTTGCGGGGGCAAGGACGGGTTATGTCGGACTCGCGCCGACTAAAACCCTATGGTGTTCCTCCATCGTCGCGTCTGGCGGTGTCACGGGAACGTTTTCGCACCTAAACCTTTGTCACAATAAGATCCATTCGGATACACTATTATTGATACGGGACATTCGCAAAAACCTATCAAGACTTGAATATCATGTTCGTATTTTACAAATATTGTGGTGGGTTGCCGTGGTAGTTCTGTAGGCAGTGTAGGCCTTTGAATTTACGATACGAAAGCTTTTTTTGTCCTGCTCTAATACTACTACTTGCTCCAAGGTGAACGAGAGAAACCTTCCGTCCGCCTATCCGAAACAGAACCGCGTGGCGGGCTATTCTACAATACCAACCCTATAGGGTTTATACATGACAAACAAGATACGGCTCATGATATCTACATTCATCCTTGAAAAGGAACCATAATGTTGTCATCCCTGAGGACTAAGCCTATAATTGGTCATCCGATTCTCACCTGTCGTAACAACAGGAGCTCTCCCACTCTTAATGCCTAGCAGTTTTATTTTCCAATCTACCCGTGGTGTGCTGACAAATAATAATACCTATAGGGTAGATATCACCGCATGGCATGGTCTATGCCCCAAAAGTAAAAATTATGTGTATGGGATATTATTATACTTTTCTTTTTCTTTACTTAGATTTGAACCTAGGTCAGGATTGGATTTGGATTTGAACTCAGAAGGCTGTCACCGTATTAGCACGTACTTTCTTTAATTTATATGCAACTGTGCAGACAAAGTAAAGTAATATATTCGATCTTTGTTTATTCAAAAATAATTTCCACGCGATAAAGTTAATGAATTTTAAGTACCAGTTTTATCTGAGACTTCGTTTACATTGAATTGCAATATAAATTCTGTCAGTTTACTCATGTATGCATAATTGATTAGAAACGATCTTTTAACTTTTAACAGCTGCCTTACCACTGTGGACTACAGTGTGGAATACCTGGTTTTCTTTATGTCATTAGGAATGACAAAAGCACACAGTTTATCTGGTGGTGAATTATTCATACAGCCTATGTCATCAACCATCATTCTCGATGAGAAATCGTTATGTAAAACTGGTGTGCCCTCAGCGTTAACTAAGGTGGAATTCCGTCACCGTCTCTGCTGCACAACTGACTTCTCCGGCTGAGGCCCTATTGCCGATCAAACGGCAAGGGAATGCGGACAGAGATTGGTGTGCCGCTTTGCCGCCGTATTTAACGGCGCCCATGTGATCGCACTAGCCCAGGCGCTTAGGGACACTAATGGCAAATTATCATCTTTAACGCTTAGTACAATATCGACACATTTTGGATACAAATCGCGATATATAATCAAGCGTGTTGCTGGAGTTTCTTGCGCCACTTCTTCTTCAGCGCCATCGCATTCCGAAGTGCACCTCGTGTACCCTCTAATCGGCTTACGCGATCCGGGTAACAGTCCAAGCCGAGGCTCCCTCTTGGCAACCCTTGTGCTAAAAAGCCTTGGGGCTAACACCATCAATAATTCGTAAACAAAAACCAACACCCGAGGTAACACGATAACGCTAAATTATATATTAAAATATGTCAAAACTCAAATTGATATATATTATGAGCGATAGCTAGCATAAGATGTAACTCCAACTTTATACTTTACCTAACCTTTTTAGGCAATGGTTAATGGCTTATAGAGACCGTGATGCTGTGACTGCGTCGCCAGTAAATATAGTCGTGTGTATATTATGTATTCATTAATAGTTCCCAATACGACGTCATATTATTGAACAAGGCAATTATAACATGAATCAATACCATATTATTGTTATAATTGCCAACAACGTAGCACAATGTATTGCAAAATAATAAAAAAAAACCACCGAAAAGTTATAAACATCGACAATTAGAAAGAGATTCGTGTGTATTCGCAAGTATTGGTTTTGAGCTCGAGAGACCAATGAAAGTCGAGTCCCTATAAAACAGAAGCGGGATATACGAAAGCTCGAACACAGACCCCTCAGTTCCGTGAGCCCTGTGTCCGATGAAGCTGTAAGAGCCGCATAGGCTAACAGCTTCAACATCAACAGAATCTAGGAAAGGTCGAAAAACAACTTTCGACCTTTCCTAGATTCCGTTGATGTTTGACTTTGGCCGGGTTTCTATTACATCTCAATTACTTAAGATATTTCTATGACATAAAAATAAAACAACTTCATTCAATAAATACATCTTTTAATACTGATTATTATTCGAGTTTCTGTTTTAATAGAAATTTAAAATTAATAATGTAAATATAGATTAAAAGTTGTAAAACAATAAATGAGGTGTCTCAAAATTAATAAAAGGTATGCTTAAATACTGTATTAGTTTTATGTAAATTGTTCATGTTTTCAGTCTAAATAACATCACAGCAGGAACGATTAGAATTATGGATCCAAGAGAGTAGGTTGTCGCTGCCCCGGAACACCAATAAACTGAAATTTAATATAAATGTAATAAGAATAATTCGTATGAAATAATCTTATTTATATATACCGATTTTGATTCATCAAATTTAGTCAGACGATTATAATTAAGATAATCTGTTTCTAGTGTTTGGTCAAGTGGAATTTTTATCACCTTCCGTTTTATTAGTCATGTTCATATTGTTGTGTTCTACTTTTCGGCATAACTTTACCACCTTTACTAGGTATAAGAGACTAACAGAAGTTGTTTAATAACTCTTTTTTTACATATTTAAATCAAAAGAGTGTAGTGACGTATGTATAGGTGCGTGGTACAGACCTGCGGAGGCGAGCAGGGGGCCGGCGGCGCGCGCCAATGCGCCTAACGAGCGCAAAGCACCGAGCACCGCGCCACGCGCAGCTTCGGGCGCATGCGCTGCCGCCATTGATGTCATGCATGACACCGCGAATGCTGTTGCTACAAGTTTCATGCAATTCTTATATACTTCGTCGATTGACTTAATAAAGATATAACTACATCAAACTTTTGCAACTGTCGATTATACGTCAACCAGTTTTAGTAAATATTTTTTAGCTTTTGGCTATATTTAATGACGATATAACTACCAAAAACTATATATAACTATATAGTATATAATATAACTATATATATATAACTATATATATATAACTATATATATATAACTTCCAAAAAATCCGCGTTATAAGAATCTATGTTATACGAGACAAAGAACTAGTACAAAAACATGCTATGACGTGTGCTTTTGTACAGGGCTTTCCAGAATTTCAAATTATATAAAGTTCCCTTTTAATAGTTTTTATTTACTGTACTGTACTTTGTATGTTGTTACGGGGGTTTTCCCTTTTCTCAAACCGTGTTAGAGTGTATCCGTACCATAGAAGTGCCATGTTATACGGGGGTTACATGAATTGGATTTCTTAATATACATACAAAATATATGAAAATAAAAGATCTTGAAGTAGATCTTTTTTTTGTTACATTGAGAGTAATAATTGAGCATACAGTTCACCTGATGGTAAATGATTCCTGTGCCTCATAACATTTACATTCATCCTTGACAGGAAATCATAATGCAGATACGTTGTCACCCTTGAAGTCTAAGATGGAATGCCTCGTCACCAGTAATAAAGGTCTCCGGATCCCTACTCTCACCAGACGAAACACAGAAACATTATGTTGCTTTTTTACGCTGGTATTCTGTGAAGGCGTGGTCCTACTCCAGTCGAGAGGACCCATTCGTTCTGCAGCGTAGCTCCTACAATTATAAAAATCGAAATAAACAATAGAATATAAACATACACAATGCGAAGAGCACTAGACCAATCCATAGCCATACTATGGGTGATAGAATTGGTGGTTTGGCACATGCAGCCAGTGCTACTGCCAGGAAGGAGGCGGGAGTAAGTACCAAGGCCCACCGTGCTGCACGCTCGGCACCTTTTGGCCCCAATCTTCTAGCTGCGCCGCCTTGTAATACCGCCATTATTAACCCTGCGGACGACACAAGTTAGTTTTAATATATATATAAATAAATTAAATTCAAATAATGATAAAATATGAAACATAAAATACCATTTGAATACCTATTAACTTATAGTAATTCTATAGAATTAATTTGCTATTGAAATGACTTCGATCAACGCAGTCGGAGGTTGTCCCAAAAACAGGTTTTGCTATATTAAATAAATATACCTACAGCATCCTTAGACTCTTTAATCTAACAGATGCCATCATTTTATATGTTGTCTTAGCGAGTTTCATTTTATGAGTCACAGCTATATTTCCCATTAAATAAACAAAGTGAATTTATTTACGAATAGAGTAGACAGTAAGATGTTAAATACTGATTTGTCTGATGTGTAATCTAAAATGAACGTGTGATAGACAAAGGATAGAGATTCAAAAAAGCACACCCAGGAGCATTTCTTACTAAGAATTACATTACATTAACATTTCACTGAAAAAATAAATGCTTTGCTGAAAATTAACATTATCGCTTTAATAGTTTCACTTCACTACATCAGATAGGAAAAAAGGCTTTGAATGGCTTATCCTATTCCAATCTATTTAACCATTAATTGCTCTACTATAAGCATGGCTTTAGGATTTGTACCATCACATGTAACCAAGGGAGCGAACAGTAAATATGAATGTTAAACCGAATCGCGTAAACATGGGAAATATTTATGACTCACTAAACATCATCTATTATTCGAACATGCAGACATGTAATAATGATGGCATTGCAGAGTTATCGGGTTCTATTACTACCAAGGATCTGCGTTATTCTGTCCATTCATTCCTCTTATTCATTCACTCCTGCTACTTTCATCTCCCTCTTCATTACATACCATTCATTTTTTCCTTGATATTCCTCCGCCATGTATACCTTCACCTTGATACACGTCACTTTCTTTGTAGATATAATTTGTCGGGCTGTGATTTCTAAACGTTTCCGTTACAGATGTAACTTTTAAACTTTCTCTCGTGTATTCATTTCACATATTAGGAATTCTTATAAAAACAACATACTTTTTGTCTTTATGAAACTAAGGGTGATAAACGAGTATCACTAACACGAGTATAACAGTTCAACTGATGAAAACCGTAACCAACCGGTCATAAACACCTACATCAATTCTCAACATAGATTTAAAATGAAATGGATTATCACCCGTCATACGAAACTCAGTAAAGTTATGTTGCCTTTCTGTGTGGTGGTTAGACACCAGCTGCGGTATGTTATACCACTGTTATATATTAATTAAAATTATTATGTTTTATCGATACGATAACGACCGCTCGTCCAGTTTTTATCGCGATAAAACGGAAACGACTAAAAAAACCAAACCTATAAATTTACTGACCGCAGTTTAATATTATATTTATCTTCTTCGGCACACATATTTTTCAACAAAAATCAACAATTTGCGTTAATTATTGTTCGAATGGCACTGGCAAGTCAGAAGCCAAATATTAACACAAGCAGTTCCACGCAGACTGGTTATCTATTGAAATATAATTACTATATCCTTAGACACAATATTTCACATTTCATACTGCAGTGTTAAGACACTGAATGCAGCTTTGAAACGGTCAGAAAAAGCCTCGGCAGAATGGGTCTTTCCTTTTTAAGACCTGCCGACGAAAGTTAAGCAACCGTCAGAGCACCGGAAAAGAAAATGGATACGGTGTCGCTTGAAAACCAAAGGACAGTGTCTGCAGATTCGTACATAAACAACTGCTCGCCGAGAGTATTGAAATAAGTTGGCGAAAAACGTCCTTATCCGTTAACAAATACGTATTTTAAGGCCTCCACCATACAGGCCGGACATCGCAACTTGCGACTTCTTTTTACTTCCGAAAATTAAAGATAAGCTTAGAGGTTTACGGTTCACAAGCTCGGAAGCGGCGGTGAATGCGTTCCACGAAGCCATTGAAGAGGTCCCTACTGGAGACTAGATCCACTCTATAACACAATGGTTCCAACGAATACAAAAATGTGTAAATAGAGAAGGCATACATATACTTTGAAAAACATTAAATAAATCATAAATATAATATTTGTTCTTATTTATCAAAATCCAGAGACATTTAGTATTACCTTAGTACTATAATATAACAGTTGACTTCATCTAGTAACTAATAGAGAATTTAGCCTTAGTTGAAATCTATGTCCATTAGATTATCTGGCTATATTTCTAATAGTCCGCAAATATAACAGTTGACTTCATCTAGTAACTAATAGAGAATTTAGCCTTAGTTGAAACCTATGTCCATTAGATTATCTGGCTATATTTCTAATAGTCCGCAAATATAACAGATGACTTCATCTAGTAACTAATAGAGAATTTAGCCTTAGTTGAAATCTATGTCCATTAGATTATCTGGTTATATTTCTATTAGTCCGCAATTATAACCTCCATAAGAGGATGACGTTACTTGCATACATAAGCCGAAGTTTGGCCTTCTCGGTGCACGCACGAGTCAGTTGCTTTCGCGCGCAGGGAAACGGTCCAAGCCGTGGCTCCCTCTCGGGAACCCTTGTGCTGGTTACCCATAAATAAAGGTTTCAGTTGAGTGCCCTAAGCGCTCGGCAAACTTTTGACCCGAAGCTGTGAAAATCCATGGGCTAACTTAAGCCATAAAAAAAATTGGCATACATTTCTCAGATTACCTTTACTAGGTAAAATTATGATGGTAAAACATTTTATTAAAAATTTTACCTACCTATAACTAAAAACATTTTCCCTTGTTGCATAGCGGTATACGAGAAGGTGTGATGCGTGAGAAATGTTATAGTGAATTCCAGTCCAGAGTAAATAAATAAATATACGAAGTAAATCAGTCCCAATTTAGATAATACTTTGTTTTGATGCAGTGAGAGGTTTTCGACAGCAGTGAATTTCAACAGATGCAAAGGGGAAACATATTCGACCGCTTTAGAGAGAGATAGCGACAGGGGTGCTCTTTTATCCTGAAAGAGAAAGGGATATTGAAATGAGCTATACACTAAAGGATATATTACATTAAAAAGATTAAAAACATACCTTTGCCAGTGTTTCTGGTACGAACAAAACAACTAGAGCGATGTTCGCGAATGAAAGAGAGAGCGCATATAACGCCGGCCTCTGGCCCCACAAACCGAAGTAGGCATCATTCGATTTTGCGAACCATGCACCGGCCATTGGGCCTACTATGAATCCAATTGAAAATGCTAAGCCTATCAGCGCCTAAAAAGATAAATAATTAGAAAAAAGCTAAAGTTAATTTAAATAAGAATATAAGACCTGACCATATATTCTTATTTAAATTAACTTTACTGTACTGCAAAAAACTCGGTCGGCTCGGCCAGGATATCATTATAATTTCATTATAATTTTATTATAATTTCAACTTAATGTAACTTTATAATGGATAATCATTAGACACCAATATCGCCGCGTGTGTATCATTCAAGACATCGTGTCAATTCCGTCATAAAAATGCCATGAATGACAACTCGTCATTAACATCGTAGGTTTTTCGCGTCAAGAATCCTTCTTTTATGAAAGGGGTGATAGACGACCACATAATCCATCTGCCTCTAGTAATCCGCTTCGTGCTATCTTGGACTTGGAGACTTCTACATTCACGGCAGCGTGGCGTAGTGATCAGAATACCTTGCTGTTAAATAATCAATTCTCTAAAAGATTCCCAGCCGAGACCAAAATATGTGCAAACGATATGAATGTTTTTAGTTCCGTGTCCCTAGTCTTGTCTTGTCATGCACTTCCGATCTTTGTGATGGAAGGGAGAACTGAGGAATAAACGACGGTAGAGGAGCAAGGGACAAAGAGTGCGTTCTTCTAAGCTTGCGCAAATACTTTGGAACCTTTAAATTCCTGAGCAATTGTCATCAGATAAGAAACAGAGGATATCATGGCGGTTGAAATCAATTAAAAGGATATCAGGATTATTAGCTAAATTTGCTGTGATTAAATTAAACACAACCTATGAGTAGTGCGTGATGTCGTAGGGCGTGATCCCATGATAGACTCAATCGCTGAATACGGAACTATCAAACGTACGGATGGTATTGGAATGATTATTATTTATTATTTCTTTTTATTAATTTGAGAGTAACAAACGAGCACATAGTTCACCTGATGGCAAGTGATTCCTGCAGCCCATGACATGTACATTCATCCTTGACATGGAATCATAATACAGATGCGTCATCACCCTTGAGGACTGAGTTGGATTGCCTAGTCACCAGTAGTAAAGGTCTCCGGATCCGTACACTCACGAAACGAAACATAGCAGCATTATGCTGCTATTTTACGCTGGTATTCTCTGAGGGCGTGGTCCTACCCCGCTCGAGCTGACCCATTTATTCTGCAGCTAGAAACAAACTGCAGTGTAGCTCTACCACTGTCTACTACATAACAAAGATCACATCTTACCATTCCTCGTGCTCTAGTCTTTTCATCTGACGCGTCGGTGACAACCGCCATACTTAGGCTTACGTTCGCTTTGCTCAGGCCGCCAATAAAACGAGCCAGTACAAAGACGCTGAAGGTACTTGCACAGCTCCATAGCGCATGGGAAATTGCAATTCCTATCTGAAGAGAAAACATGCATTAAACACAATTGTCACACGTAGCAGAGCGACACCGTCTCTATAAAATAACTGTGGCACGAGCAGATCCGTTCAATCATGGAAGATTTACACTTTAGATTTACACACTGCAGAATGCTCGCCTAAAATCGTGGCTCTCGCAGCTGTTTCGCAGGGTGAGTGAAAATATCGACCGGTTTTTTTATATTATAAGGGTCATAAATAAACACACAGTTCACCCGACAGTAAGTAATGACAGCGGCCCATAATATCTAAATCACTTCTTGACAAAGATTAGGTGACAACCACATGTGGTGAACATGAACCCCTGAGGCTTGAGATGGTATGCCATTACTTTTAATTGGGACCCATGTCAAGGTATAGTGCAGTATACATATGTCTCCAGTATAATACAATTTATTTACTCCTATTGTATCTGTACCAAAAAGTGACTCACAGAGGAAGTAGTAAACATAATGAATTAAGCTTTAACTCAACCACTACCAGGTAGCACATATATGTGATATATCTGTTTGTTATCAGAGCCCGTCATCACATATATGTAACAGTGTTTTCGGTCAATTTATGAACATAAACAAAATACAACACATATTGTAATGTGTTGTAATTTGAAAGGCTACAGAAGTGAATAAAAAATTATAACTGTACATATGTACTTTGAAAACTTGTATTTAGTTTATGTATTCCAATCCTGTTTTTTTTTTATTTTAGTTTTGTCCTTAATTTGATGTGTCATATATTAAGTGACACAATAGCTACAATGTATAGTTTTTATCCAAAGCCCAGTGACACATACATAGGTGCGTCAATTTAGAAGAATGTATATTTGAGTTATTAGGAATGTTCCTAAAGATAATATGAAGTCATGTAACGAAAAAAAATCATGAGCTGTAGTTTAGTCAGTTTTCCCGCAAGTCCCTGCTTGTAAATTTGTAATTAGTGTATCTGTTCGTGAATTTCTCTGATATTAAGCTCAACTAGCACTTATTTATATTAAAAAGCTGCACTTACTTATAATAACTTCTATTTCTTATTAAAACAATTATTATCCCATTGATTGTTTTAGACATACACATGCAATTTGTATCCAGAGGATGCTTCCATTGTATTATGCTTCGAATGGAAACTAATGATTGATTTAGGATATAATTACGCTTATTACTATTCCAATGTATTTTTAATGTACTCTTTAATGTAACAAACGTAAATTGTGTTTTCTCTATTTTGCCTTGAATTACATGAATCCGACTTTCAAATTAACATTTAAAAGTGTACATTTCTAGGATAGTAATTGTATGAAGAGTACTATCAATATGGGTGGTTACACAATGATTTAAACATCTGTTTCTATTGGATTTTTAAAATTTGAATCTTGTAATAAAAAAATAAACAAAAGAACTACACATATAAACAAGTTACTTTTATCCAAAAATTTTGCAGATTAATGTACTAAATTTTGCAAAATAATGAAAATATAATTAATATATTAAGTATAACAGAAAAAACATGTTCTTCATGCCTATGTAAATAGATATTGTATATAACCTTCTTATATAATTTATCTAAGATAGGTCTCCCTAATCTTAGAGTTTATTTGATCCATAGTAACTGATAGGATATGTATATCTATAAATACTTTCTTTAATATAAGAGGTAGTAAAAACTACTTGTGTGAATAAAATTGAGAAATAATGTTTGCACACACATATCCTATACACAAAACTCATCTCAAGAGAAGATAATGGAACATAGTATAGCAGTGTCATCAGAACAGAAATTACTTTAATATGATCATGAAATACTTTATCTTCTCAGATATATCTCCTTCACTACCAATGGTTTTGTATCAAGGGCTTAAAGATGCTATTATCAATTTCATCTCAGCTGACAAAGCTTGTTTGAAAGATTGAATTCATGTTGCTTGTGTACTATGAAATAAAAAGATAAAATTGACAGATAAACATCATTCCACTGAGCTATCATGCCATTGCATTATCATATCAATCATTATGATCATTTTTGTATGATACAGTATTAGAAAATAATAAGTTTTAAGTACACAGTTTCATTGTGTGGCATTCAAATATTTCAAAGAATAGCTATACTATTTATCAAATTTTATTGAAACAATGTATAAAACTGTATTAAACACATGGATATTGCTGAAAATCACTATTAAAGATAAATAACAATAATCTATATGTATGCGGCATAAGCTAATAAACAATAAATATTAAATAGAAATATAGATTACAGGTTTACTAATAAATGCCTATCTACTATGCATGCCTTGTTTGTATAAAAACCACAAGTTAAAGCAGGTTTATAATAACTAAATAATTTTGTATATTCCTTCTAAGCTCAATAAAAATATACACCTAAAGAAAAGAACTTAAAAAATATTTACCAAGCAAATCAGTAGCATGGGTTTCCTTCCATATGCATCTGAGAGGCTACCAACAATAGGACTTGTTAAGAATTGCAAGAAACTGTACATGGATCCCAGTACCCCTCCAAAGAGAACTGACGCGAATCGATCTGGTGCACCAGTCAACTTCTGAAAGCCCTGGACAGCATACAACAATGACGCATACAATGAATTCCCTCTACCCTCTTCTTTATCATAATAATCCAGTAATGAGGGCAAAAGCGGTAAAATCATAGTAAAAGCCAAAAGATCCAAAAGCAGCGACATAAATACTAAGGCTATAACTTTCCTCGTTTTAGGTTCTTTTTTTTCATTATTAAATTTTATTTCATTTTCAAGTAAATCGTTGAATTTGTAGTTATTATTATTTATTCTATATCTTACTCCATCATCATTTAAATGGTCCTGGAAATAAGCATCGTTATAAATCATAGCTATTTTACAATTAAATATTTTTAACTTAAATATAATTGCATTGTAAGAAATATTAAAAACCAACACAATTCTGGTTAACACAGTTGTTCGAATACAAATACAATATAAATTTAATTAATTTATAAACATAATTAAAATATCATGAATTTATTTATAATACAACAATAAAAGCAAAATAAGCATAATTTCTAATCCTAAAAGTAACACGCACCATTGTGATGAAAAGTTAACAAAAAAGGCTAATGTAGTGATGTTACGCCGTAGAACATCCGCAGCCATTGAGTAAATTAAATGCTTATAACACGACGTATCGTATTCTGGTGAGTGAACAAACTTTCACTTTCACATCGCCATCTACACAGGTCAAGCAGCTGCAACAGCCACACAGACCATGTCAAACCAAATAAATACCAAAGACTAGAGCCAAAGAGTACATAAAATCGTAAATATGTCAAACACGACTCAATTTATGTAACATCTGGTTGAATTAATCTTAACCAGGGATTTATAATTTATTTTGTATTACTATTGGAACTAAATCTGCACAATTTTCATTTTGTTAGACTCCTGCAATATTCTCAAAGTATTTTAAATGTTTGTAAAAAGTCTACTCCATAAATATAATGTTCGAATGATAAAAATGGAAAGCTTTATTCTTGTTGAGTTATTACTAAAACATAATTTAAGTACAATTTTGTAAAATCAACTTTCATTGTATATAATTTTTGAGTATATTTTTAATATATAAATTTTTTAGTGTTTAATAATAGGGTTTTTTTAGGGTTTAAATTGTACTTGCCTTATGAAATACAATTTGTGTCCATTAGCAATGTAGCATTACATATTATGGGCACTCTTTTAAAAAAGGACTTACTAGGTACTTATTTCAGAATCTCAGGAGGGTCGCGTGGCAAATGAACAATCTATAGTTCAAACCACAAAGATACATCCCCCTATGTTATGCAAAAGCTTACACAATGCGCATGTTTTATTCTTAAGTAGCATATATTTCTTACAGGGTTGATAGCATTCTCCCTTTCTTGGGAGATTTATTTCATTTACGCATTTTACATGCATATCAGTCTCATAAAAAACTCTCAACTGAATATCTCAATAACTCTTTGTTCTAGTTAATACTTCTAAATTGTTCTACAGGTCGTTTGAAGTGTCTTTAAAGTCTAGTCAAAAAGGCATGATGTTATTGAAAAGAGTACTTGCTTAAATGGCTGGTATGGCCGATACGACACTGACACTCATGCGTCCGTGACTCATACCCACATTTGATACGGCAGGCACATTAGCGCATTGGATATTTCTTATGCGAAAGCGAATAACTATAAATAACTAGACACAAATTTTGAGCGCCCTCCGTGTCCAATTGAACAATACTTTGCATACAGGGCATTGTTGGGGCTGCCCGCTCCTGCAGTATTACTTTCACGCGAATAGGTGCGCGTCTTTGATGTGCAAAGTGCAATCCAGCTTCAATAAAATTCTGGCCATGGTAGCAAATAGGTACGAATGCCACTATACTCGTGTCTGCGATGATAGACATGTTGCTATGGTGTCATTCTTTAGTTACTATTATATACATTTTAATAAAAAAAATTAAAAGTCGTAGTGCCAAGTAAGAGTTTGTATATATATACACAGCGTGACATAACGTACTCTGCATGACAGCGTTGGCTCGTCCTGAGAGGAGCACACCCTCGCAGATTACCAGCGTTGCTTCCTCTGGTGAGGATCTAGAGACTGTTATTACTAGTGACGAGGTATTTCATCTTAGTCCTCAGCGGTGACACATCTGCACTATAATTCTTTATCGAGGATGAACGTCAACGTGGTAGATCTCTTACCGTCAGGGTAACTGAGATTCTCGTTTATCACCCTCAATACAATAAAAATATTTTTTATATATAGTATTGTTTAAATTTTATTTAAGTTTAGTAATAGTATATCAAGATTTTATAACTTAAATGTATGGATCATCATTATCCGTAATAAATATTATTTATTTATAAAAATAATATATATGTGTATATTCTATGGTTTCATGTGTAGATGTTTATAAGCTGTGGTAATGCTTATGGTAAGTAATATCATGCGCGCATGGGAAGCCATTTTGTGATATCTGTGTGTTGTTTTCTGGTTGCGCCGAAACGTTCTAAGCTTAAAAAAGGTTTCGTTCATTATTTAAACTGGTTAAAAAGACTCTAACTATGGGAGAGGATAAAGGTATGTTTTATGATGTGTATTTCTTATGTCTTACTTATAAAATTAGTTTATTTTATTGAAAATCTTTTACGCGTCCATAGATCGGCGACGCAGATCTCGATCAAGAGAACGTCGACGCACAAGATCAAGATCAAGAGACCGAAGAGAGAAGAGGAGAAGTAAATCCAGGTCGCCATCTAAGAGGTCCCGTCGCCGCAAGCCTTCGTTATATTGGGATGTACCACCACCTGGTTTTGAGCACATTACTCCGTTGCAGTATAAAGCCATGCAGGCTGCCGGTCAAATACCTGCGAACATAGTTGCAGATACACCGCAGGCCGCAGTTCCTGTAGTCGGATCAACTATAACGAGACAAGCGCGAAGATTGTACGTTGGCAACATACCGTTTGGAGTGACCGAAGAAGAAACAATGGAGTTTTTCAACCAACAGATGCACTTATCGGGATTAGCGCAAGCAGCCGGTAACCCTGTTTTAGCTTGTCAAATAAATTTGGACAAAAATTTTGCATTCCTGGAATTCAGATCCATAGATGAGACTACCCAAGCGATGGCTTTTGATGGAATCAATTTCAAGGGTCAAAGTTTGAAGATTAGGCGGCCCCATGATTATCAGCCTATGCCTGGCACCGAAAACCCGGCAATTAACGTGCCAGGTATGTTTTATTTTTCAATGTTGTATTAGTATAACTTTTTAAATTATTGTAATATTCAATAACTGATATTTTCAGCTGGTGTTATAAGTACAGTTGTACCAGATTCACCCCACAAAATATTTATTGGTGGTCTCCCCAACTATCTTAATGAAGACCAAGTAAGTGCTCTTCATTATACACTCTTTATAAAAAATATTAATGTAGTATGTTTATATTTATGTATTACTATCAGTATTTTTAAATACTCTCCCAAACATTTGACTACGATATTTAAAATAAAATTAATAATTGATTATGGCAGGGTACAATAAAGGATTTGTCATTTTTTTTTTTCTACTTAAGAACAGTATATTGAAATTATAGAAATTGATAGCTTTTCTTTTAAAAGTTCAGTTTAAAACTACAAAAATTATATTTTTCAGATGGAGTACCATCTTGTGTTCAATCATCTGTAATGAAGCTCTATTGTTTTTCAACACCATTACAGCTCTGGAAAACATTGTGCATACATTGAGTTTATTTGGAAAAACATAAATTTATGTTAATTTTAACTAATGCAATATTTTCCAGACATGACTAAAATTAGGCTTCAAATCTGACATCCAAACAATTTGCAAATTTTAGGAGGTTTAGATAGTTCCCATTAGAAAGTTTTAGAGGCCGCTGCCATTTTCAGGACGAGATTCAACAGTTGACAGGGCTATGGTGCAGCAAGCAGTAAAACGCGTTATATTTTGGTCCCTTACAGGTATTTTCAGGTACTTACGGATGAGTGTGTGCGTTTCACGCTCAAAATATTTTGAGACAAGTCACTGATAGTTTGCTTTCTGCCCCTCCCTAGCTTAGATTTGGCACATTCGCGGCCCGCGTGTCACTGTTGTCTCTCATTCTCACCTATACGTCTTGTACTTGAATGAGACGTCGGCACTTCAAGGCAAGTCTCCTCTATTCACATCTGATTCTAACATGCAGCTAGTCACAGGTCAGATTACATTAATTTATATGTATGCTGCAATTTGCTAAGCAAATGTTAACGGGAACTATAAATTGTATGGAAACTTAATAGTATAACAATGAGTAAATATATAATAAATATTTATTATATATGAACTGTTTATAAAAATAGACAATAATAAACTAATAAACTTCTGTGTGATACAGGTTAAAGAACTTCTGATGTCATTTGGTCAACTTCGGGCTTTCAATTTGGTGAAAGACTCCTCTACTGGTCTCAGCAAGGGGTATGCTTTTGCTGAATATGTAGACATTTCAATGACGGATCAGGTAAATATAATTTCTGGTTTTTATTATATTTTATATTTCAGACATCATTAACTGTACATACTACAATAACAATAAATTTGTTCTATTAATAGGCAATTGCAGGACTAAATGGAATGCAATTGGGTGATAAGAAGTTGATTGTTCAACGTGCCAGTATTGGAGCCAAGAATTCCACCTTAGGTATGTTTTTTTAATTTTATGATGCACTTCACATTTCATCAATACTGTGACAATATTTCTTTAAATGTGTATTGTTTAATATTTACTTTTAAATGTATTAAATTGACAATGGATATAGACTTGATTAAAAAACAATATCAAGAACTAAAGGTTAAGCAATATCATCATTTAGTTAGTTGTGCAAAATAGTATTTAATTTGTTTATTTTTTTAATAGCAATGACAGGAGCAGCACCAGTGACTCTGCAAGTAGCAGGATTGACATTGGCGGGTGCTGGCCCAGCCACAGAAGTACTATGTCTACTCAATATGGTCACACCTGACGAGCTTCGTGATGAAGAGGAATATGAGGATATCCTTGAAGATATAAAGTGAGCAATGTTATAAATTTTACCTATACACAACTATTTTACAATTACCCGAAAATAAAATGGGCATGTAGAATAGGTAATATAATTATGCAGTCAGAAATTGGTTACTTATGAATGACAAAGTTATAAAAAATTTAAGTTTTCAGAAATCAAGGCATAAAATTATGGACATAATACTTCTTAAAATCATATAAATACAACATACTGTTAATGTTATTATATTATACCAAGCATTTTATGAATGATATTGCTAAAACAATTTTGAGCACCTCTTCTTATCATTGTTTCACTAAAAGTGAACCTTTTTGTGGGATAATATTTCGACATCTATTTTTATTGGTTGTTTGGTTTATCTTTTTTAGCTTTTGTTAGATGCCTTTACTAAGAAAAATTATGGGATAAAGGAAGTATCAAGAGATGATGTAACAACATTCACATGTAATAATTAATTTCTCAGTATAATATTGCAACAAACATATGTTCTAATTATTACTACTATTTTTTTTCCTAAGGTTTCATCAACCATTCTTGATACTTGGCATGGAAAATATTATTTACAGATGTAATTTGTTAACCCAATATGTATTATGAGTTAAGTTTATTTGAAATCAATTGTTTATTTCAGGGAGGAGTGCAATAAGTATGGCTGTGTTCGCAGCATTGAAATACCAAGGCCTCTTGAGGGTGTTGATGTACCAGGGTGTGGGAAGGTAAATTTATGTTACAACTTTATTACTCATTTGGTTCTAAATTTGTAAATCTTTATTTATAAGTGCTTATGTATAGTAACAACCCATATATTGCAATCTACGTGCAAATGCGTTACTCTTATATCATTTAAATTAGTAAAATGGCTTAAAATATTTAGCAATGAATAGTATTGTATAGTCCTTGTTGCCAATGTCATTTGCAAAGGCATTAGTTGGTTGTTAATGACATCAACTGCACATGTTATATACAAGTAAAAATCATCTAGTAATAAACTACTATTATGCAGAGGTACTATCTCGTTTGCATAACAGTGCAGATGACAAAAATGGTGGTATCACTTTAACCCTTATTTTATTGACTATATGTTTATATTGCATTTTTTTATTTTACAGGTATTTGTTGAATTCAACAGTATTGCTGATTGTCAAAAAGCGCAGCAAACACTGACGGGTCGCAAATTCAGCAACCGCGTAGTTGTTACATCATACTACGACCCTGACAAGTATCATCGCAGAGAATTTTGAAATGTCTCACTCAACAATAATTCAATAATGAAATCTCGTAATATTAACATGATTGAATTTCATTTCAATATCTTAATACATTCGAAATTGAATATAAAGATAATTTAAATAATATACATGATTTCACTTTATTTATTTGTTTTATTGTAAAAATTATAAATAAACCCTTTAATAATAGTTAGGATTTCTCTCGTCTATAATAAAAACTGTTAAAACCAACCAAATGAATACAGATTAGATTAAATAGACTTTGAATATTCAGTGTTTACTGATAATCTAGTGATGTTTTGTCTATGTCTAACCTAAACTAAATTATAATATAAAATTACAAATAATTTGTAATCAATAAAAATTTAATTTTATATTTCGCTTATTAACTTGAAATACTGTTAAACTATCCTAAATTTAAGCAAAATCGCAATTAATCTTTAAACATCTTCATGCTGCAATGTTGGCTGGTAAGTATTGAGAGACCCTGTCTCCGATGAAAGTACTATCTTCCTCATAACAATGTACAGTACGCCACCAATAAGTAACATTCCTAACCCCGCCATTAGACTCATAGCCCATGCAGGTATAGCATTGCTCCCTGTAAATTAGAATTATAAATCCAATACATTAAGAAGAATTTTAATGAAAAATTATTGTCTATAAGTTAATATGTTCTGTCGCTTTAATTCGTCACCAAGCTTTAGATCTTGCAAAAACAATATTTGCAGATCGTACAGCTGTAGCATACCACTAACATAGCATAATGCTGCTGTTTCCGTATTGAGGTATTTGATCTCAGCCCTTAAAAATGAATATGTGTGAATCTTGCACCTTTGCTTTGCTGAGGTATTTATGGGTTGAGGTAGTTATCGCTTACCATCAAGTGAACTGTACTATGTTAGTGTGCCCATTTGCATCCCTTACTTTCATAAAAAGTTCAAAAGCTTAACTGTGTTGATATAGATAATAAAGGCGTTCAAGATGAGGTTCTGAATAAAAAAATACTACGCATTCATTTCAGGTGGCGGCGTAAGAGGTTATCTTTTTTACACAAATAGAGTTATATTGTGATTTGTTTTTAGATGTAGAATGAATGGGTCACCTCGAGAAGGGTAAATAATACCAGCGTAAACTAGTATAATGCTGTTGTATTTCGTCTGATGAGTGTAGAGATCCGGAGACCTTTATTACTAGTGACGAGGCATCTTTCTCAGTCCTCAAGGGTGACAACACATTTGCATATACAAGGAATCATCCTTGTCTAGGATGAATGTGATGTCATGTGCCGCAGGAATCACTTGTCATGAGGTGAACTGTATGCTCATTTGTTAATTTAATATAAAAAAACTTGACAAACGCTGCAACTGTCGGCTACCGAAAACTAGCGATAAATTTTTCGATATTTATATTTTTCCAAATTTTTACGCAACGGCGTTTTTGTACGCATTATTAATTATTTTCCATCCGTCTGCGTCATGTGACCGTTACGGCAAATCATCGTAAATTTTCAACTGTCAATTATTTGTTACCATGTTTTCTAAGCGGTATGCATAAAAACTACTCACGGTAGTAAGTTCGTGTCATTACACGCCTTCCTCTCAAAATTTTTCTTCGCGCCTCCGCTTCATGAGTAAGCGTACTTAAAATAACTGCAATAATAAAACATTAAAATGTCAAGTTATAGGTATGAAATGATTACCTTATAAACGTGTGCACTAATCTTATTAGGACAGATCAAATGGATATTTTATTTTTTTACTTAAAACTTGGCATATTTACTAGAAAATATATTGTATCACATGTTATTCTTTATAACTACTACTAGTTTAACATATTGAAATAATCGTTTCATAATTGCCATTATGGGCAAGACCTAATGCTAATAATCCTAATATTATTGGGATTATTTGAGATCCCTGATACCTAAGCTCGTCACCGGACTCTTAAATATAACTTCCTCAGTTAGTTTTATCCTTAGAAGACTTGCGAGATTTATAAGAGTGGTGTTGACATACGTACCCCGTTTATACGTA
The DNA here is from genome assembly GCA_029286865.1 of Teinopalpus imperialis. Taxonomy (NCBI): domain Eukaryota; kingdom Metazoa; phylum Arthropoda; class Insecta; order Lepidoptera; family Papilionidae; genus Teinopalpus; species Teinopalpus imperialis. The sequence goes on along the minus strand of JAGSMU010000003.1, from coordinate 6,275,071 downwards.
AAGTAAGGAGTAAATAGAACAATGTAATAATATTAGATTGACATAACCTATATATCCATTGTTAATTTTGTGCAATCAACTATGTAATCTAAGGATCTATAAAAAAGAACAAACTCTTCAATCATTAACTATTTTATTCCAGTTTTATATGATAGACTGCAAGTTACAAGTCGGGTATTCTAGACCAATGCTTACTTATTTTTAGACTTACCTAAAACTACAGCGAAGTAGTACAAAAGAGACTTCTTTTGTGCCATTTTTGTAACTTTAACACCAATTAAGACACTATAATTATTAAATTAGCTGAAGTTTAATAAAACTCGTCTTTACAATACGACGCAAGAAGTACGGGTGTGTTTTTAGCGCAGGTTTATCTCTCCTAGATAAGATAACGATTACTAATAAACGGTGAATCGCTCAGCTTTGTACTTGTGAAATGATCAAAAAACAGGACATCAATGAATGTTATTTTTCATGGAATCGAGTACTTGTTCCGTATGACTTTACATGTGGGAATGTTAATTTATATAAATTAAAAAAATGGTATAATTGTTTGTTACACTTATTGCTAGACGTAATTAGAATTAGTTAGATCTTATCGGTTCATCAAACGGTTCTTGCGTGGCGTGTAAGCCATACTTAGGAGTTTATTTGAGTGCTTTTAACATTAAATATTAAGTAATTCTTTGTTGTACAATTTTTATTATTATATATAAAAAATATAAAATTAAAAATATTATTATATAAAAAAGCAATCATGGATTTTGGACAGGAATCAATCTCAAGTAACGGCAGAAGTGCCCTGCTTTTCATCCACATGAACTGTTCTCAATTCATCAGCTGGCAGATTCAGGCTTTGTCGTTTTGTAATCAGTATTTCGAGATACTATGTACCTTACTTAAGAAATATGATAGGTATTTTGTCGAAATGGCCACTGATCTCAAATAATCTTTGAGTTTCGAATTTAGTAATTTATGTTTTTTCTTTCACATCCTTCTGTTAACAAAATGGAAAACTTGAAATATCGCGGTATTTACGATTTTACGCGATGCTGTGAATGGGGAAACTACCGTAAAAGAAAGCACGGTACGTTATTGGTTCCAACGTTTTCGTTCTGGAGATTTTGACCTCCGAAACAAACCGCGCGGACGGCCAGAGACCCAAGTTGACAATGAAGAATTAAAGGTGATCTTGGAAGCGGATACATCGTCAACCACTTCAGAGTTAGCGGCAGGCTTGGTGTGAGTGACAAAACAATTTTAATTCACTTAAAACAAATTGGAAAAGCGAAAACGCGCGAGAATTGGATACCGCATGAATTGAATGAAGTACACCAACAAATACACATTGAGTGCTGCGTTACTCAACCGTCTAAATAACGAGGGAATTTTGATCATATCGTTAATTGTGATGAAAAATGGATATTGTACGACAATCAGAAACGCTCATCACATTGGTTGAACCGGCCAAATCCTGTTCCAAGCGAAAGTGATCCAGATAAAGGTACTGGTGAGTGCTTGGTGGATCAGTGCTGGTGTCATACACAACAGCTTCCTAAGATCTGGCCATCCGATAGCCGCAGATCTGTATTGTCAACAATTGCAAACCATGATGGAAAAGCTAGTTCTTAAGCAACCGAGATTTTCCCTAGCCCACTACTGCTTCATGACAACACTAGACCCCATACTTCACGACAGATGGTGCCTAAATTAGAGGAACTGCGATTGGAATGTCTCTGACATCCACCATCCTCCCCGGAATTCCTCCAACACATTACCACTTTTTCGGAATGTGGATAATTTCTTGCAAGGAAAAAAAATGATGACATGGCATGACAATGGCAGTCCAAACCGCTTTCAAAGATTTTATTGATTCTCGCTCCCAATTCTTTTTCAGCAATGGAATCAATGTGCTGCCAATTATATAAAATGTCGAAAGTCCATAGATAATAATGGTAAATACTTCGATTAATTAAGAAAAAAAAATGTTTTTTTCCATATAATACGTTAATTTCTAATAAATATGTAAGGACCTAATGATATACTTACGCAACATACTCTCATGTACATGAGAGGATATAAAATATATTTGATAATTACATTGGATGATTAATTAATTTATATATATATTTCCAGATACTGCACAAGAACTCTACAAGGGCTACTATAGAAAACGGCGATTATTTTATTAATGTGATGATTCCGTATAATTATTTCTAAAATACGTTATTATAAAATGTTAAATTAAGCCGTGGAATAAAGTATGATATAGAACTGAAAATGTATTTACCTTATAACGCACCTGACCCTTACAGAATCAAAAACTCCTGGTAAAAGTTGTAAAGCATAGAAAAACAACAAATAGAATACAATATTATTTTATTTTTAGATAACGCTTCTACGTTTAATTCAAGTGTTGTTTAATCTAAGTAAGTATACTACCTTAATTTTCACTAAAATTTAATTTCGAAAAATATGTTTCGCGTTTTCACTCTTTGAATATATTTTTTATATCCGCTTCAGCCATTATTTGAGCTGAAACTGTATCAGGATTTTTAGGAGTAATCTTAGTTTCTAACTGCCGTTCCGCAAATACGGCGGCCACCGATTTTTCTATCAGTTCATTTTCTGGTACTTGTTCTGATTTCAACTTTTCATATTGTTGTATTAGTCTTTTAGTTTGCGTTTCTCCAGATGAGCTGAGCATATTCAACCCTAAGCCATGACCCTCGCCATGGAATTTCCTGGAAAAAAAATCATTGTTGTTTTTAATGAAGCAGGTATAGTACGCAGTATGTCGTATTTTTTATAATTTACGTAACAAGGACTATGCAGATACAGTGCTTTTCTAATCTTAAATTTGATAGGAAAACAAATACGATCAAAGAGAAATTGGCCGAATAGTTCTCTAAAAATCAGCGTCAGTGGCACGCCCAGATTATGCAGTGTGCAATTTTACAAAGCGAAAGTTCGACCTCACATCTAATACTTCTCATCTCAGGGCCGGAGTACATCCCAGTACCAACTCCTACCATTTGAGCGCATTCACCGAAGAGCGGCTCGAATCGTTGAACATCTGGTACTTTCCGATCTCTGCTTGATTCACTGGTATTGCGAACAGACTTAACCATGTTCTAAGGAGTTGTTCGGATAAATTCCAGCCGCCGAGTTTAAGCATCGTAGATGACGACAGAATTCAAAATTTCATCCTCATCATCTCGATGATTGGCAATCCACCATTGTGTGCGTCACGCGAAATTTCCTGCCACGCCTAGTCTGTGGAATCAGCTGTCGCCATCAGATATGACTTAGGGACCTTGAAGAAGAGAACCTACACCTTTGTTAAGCCTTCCTAGGCCGGCAGCGCATTTGCGACTCCTCTGATGTTGCGAATGTTCACGGGCGACGGTGACCACTCACCATCGGGTGAGCTGCTTGCTCGTTTGCCACCCCCTTAATTCCCTCGATAATATAATATAAAAAATAATGTATGAAGGTCCATACTGCGATTTACTTTCATAGGATAATTGGATATGAGAGGTGAGGATTTCGTGTTTCACGGCGTTTTATTGGGTAGATATATCAAACACTTACGCTCGAATTATATCTTCTTTGTATAGAATTTGTCTGATTGGTTTTTCCTCTGGCTTTGGTTTCGCAAATTTGGGTTCCGTAGTAGGAGGAAATGCTTTGTATACGTCGAACCAAAGTGGCCTGTCGTCCGGCTTCATGGCTCCGCGTGTTAGAAGCCCCTCTACTCTGTAAATGTATATATTACATATATATAATATACTATTCTTAAATTAAATACATATCGTGTTTCTTTAATATTGTTAAAGATGATTGGTAAGATGTTGATAAAATATAGCAGTATTTATAGCATATTATTTCTATATGTGTATGACATACAAATATTATATACATATTTCATTCCCATGAAGTCACTTTAGTGTATCAAAATCCTATATGAAACATGAATTAAAAGTGCAGCATCACCCTAACATACCAGCTTGTGTCTTAATGCCAATATCACTTAAATTTGATGCACTTTGCGGATTACCTGCCGAAGGTCTTGATCTTCGCAGTGTCAGTGAACCATTTCAATTACTTTTCAATTTCATTAGAGAATTTAAGTAATTTAAGACTAGCTGAACAATGCACAATCCAACACGCCTGCGGAGGATGCACGTTTAGCGGACTTACATCTTATGATTATGTTGAAAATACTTTAAAATTCAATCTAAAAATGTCACCCATATATACCCACATATATAAATATATAAACATATACAATCTCAATCTTTAATAATATATATGAATTTCATAAGCCATTTAACAGCAAGAAACGCAAAGAATATTATATTGAGTAAAAGCACTGGAACTCCGCGATTATTTTGAACAATGGACGGATCGAGTTAGTTAAGAATGACGCTTTTCCCAGGAATAACCCTCGACTCAAAGCTTCAGTGGAGTGCCATTTATCTGCCCTAGCTTACTTACTTTAATTTTGACTTAGTTGTGTAATTTATGTAATTAAAAAATTAGACAACTGACAGATATTAATACTGCGAGACTCGTTTATTTTAGTAATTTCCACAGTATTGTACTATGGGGTAATTAAAATTATATTTATTTTACTAAAGAGCAATTCGCACTATGTATAATCTAAAAGCTACTCTACCGTACTTACGATAACATTGCTTTTACGTTAGAATTTTAAATATTCTATGATGTACTCATATCAATACAAGAAACAAAATTTCAAACACTTCAAGCATTCCAAACCTATATTAATATTACAGTTGCAGTCACACATAAAGACACAAGGGATATTATGTTAACTAATTTTGATTATTTTGACTATTTTTGATTATTTATTTTTAACACAATAGGAACTTACATATGTTTCAATCATTTGTATAGGCAACGTGAGATAAATATTATGAATATTTTCAATAAAATTGCTACATATTTATATGGTTTAACTATGTACAGTATGTAACTGTATGAATTGAACAAAGGTATGTCCAATGAATTAAAGTCACAAAGTAACTAAGAACAAATATATATCATTATATCTTAATAATAAATATTAAAATTAAGTTTATCCATATTGCCTACAATTTGCCTAACAGGTCTGATGACATGTCCAAAAAACAACCCCAAACTTTGATATTCCCTCCTCTATCTTGGATTGTTTTCTTCATATAATTTAATTAATGTTCAGTACTTGCTTTCATTAAAAGTCGTACCTTATGAGATATTCTTCTAAATAAGTTTGTCTCACATAATCGCCTTCGAATTGGTCTTGCTGATACACCTCTGGACCCTTCAGCACCAAATACTTCCAAACAGATAAGCTCTGAACAGTTCTATTTTGACTAAAAATATCAATCTTAAGTCCTCATGTCAGGTTTTATATCTAGGTCTCAGTTTCCTAGGTAAGCGTTGCGTTAACTTCTCGAAATGCTTGATAGCATTCATTACCATATCATTTTAGAGCATCACAAGTGATTCGCAATTTTTCTATGTGTTCAATTTTGTCATAAAAATTCAGAATGTCATCAAATGTGAAATCTTCCTTGGAGAGGTATCGCAACTTTTTTTTTTTCCCATAGTAGCTTCTTAAAAATGTTCAAAATGACATTTATACTAAGCTAGGCAGGAAAGCTAGTTTTTGAATTAGGCGCATTTATTGAAAATGCTTTGGAATATAAAATAGGCTGAATTTCTTATTTTAAATTGAGAAAATGAAACTTTCGTGAAAAAATAGTTCGTGATTTATTTAAAAAACGAATAATTTTTTAAAGAAATTATATATTTAATCAACTGAAGTATGTACCATTTTTATTTATGCACTTTCATCATTTTATAGGTAGTTCTTTGATTTCATTGATCAGAAAAATCATTGAAATCTTTGTAAGCGGTTTGGACTGCTTCATCAGATTTGAATTTTTTTCCTTGGATGAAAATGCCACATTCCGAAAAAACTGGTAATCTGTTGGAGCAAGGTCCGGGGAGCATGGTTGGTGCCAGAGACATTCCAATCGCAATTCCTCTAATTTAGCGACCATCTGTCGTGAAGTATAGGGTCTAGTCTAGTCTGTCATGAAGCAGCTTTAATTCTTCATTGTCAACTTGGGTCTCCCCGCCATCCACGGGGTTTGTTTTGGAACAAATCTTTTTCAAATTCAAATTTTGAAAAAGATCAAAATCTCCAGAACGAAAACTTTCCAAAAACGTACCATGCTTTACATTAGCTTCCCTATACACGTCATTAATCCTTCCAGCCATTTCTCGAGTACTGGTGCAACAGCGCCACTCATATTTTTCAAGTTTTCCATTATGTTAACTTAGGGATGTCATAGATAATACAAATGGCGCGTAAACAAAGGAATCACTAAATTCGAAACACAAATAGAAAAGCCTAAATTTGAAATACATTTGAATTTGGAATTCCTAGCTAAACACCAGATTATTTGTGATCAAAGTGGCCAGTACAACAAAACGCCAATTTCATGTCCTATGTGTCATGGTACTAATAGAATGACCATAAATTACACTATGTTGACAAGAATGTTACTTAAGTATCTATAAGTTGCAAGTGTGGGTCGACACAATGAATTAGTATTATTTAGTCATGTAACTCTAAAAACTTATTAACTACTTCCTACCTATTTAAATAAAATGATTGCAAAAAGTATTGAAAAATTTAATTCATGTTCTAACAATTAAACATTGAAATAAGATAAGGAAGTTTAAAAATCATTTTGCATTGCTTGGAATATTGTTCTACGTAATGTTTCCCATCCATTGCGCTTTGTTTCAGAAACAAGTTTCTGTTGTAATTTGTGGATATCTTCCTCTAACTCTTCTCCAAGTTTATTTGTCTCTGTTTTATGATCTGCTTCCATTTCCTCACATCTGTTACAAAAAAGCTTAATAAAGAAAATATCTCAAATTGAGTAAAATAAAAATTACAACAATAATAAAAATATTACCCTTTTTTAAATGAAGAATGTATTTCTTTCAATGCTTTTAGTTTTTGTTTATGTGCATTGGTTGCCTGCTGAATGCACTTTATGAATGCTCCTGTTAGATGTTCCAATTTTTGTTCATTGTCTTTCAGGACATTATAATCTGCCTCTAAATGAGTAACAACCTCTGACAAATTCTTGAGCAAATTTTCATTAGTTTGTTTCCTAGGGTATAATAATAAATGGCCAGATTTTTAAATTAATGAAAAAATAAGCGATATATATTTTTAATTTTGTTACATACCTTGTCTCAATTTGATGGCTCATTACATTTAATAGTTTTTGACGCGATTTACTACATATTTCAATATTTTCATCAGTTTTCTTCTTCTTGGAACCTATTGTATTGACATTTACGCTATTAGTGCTCTCTTCTATTTCAGCTTTCTGTCGTTTTGGTATCTTTTTATTTTTAGGTGAATCTTTTAGAAATTGTGATTCGTTAATAAAATCATTTAGATCTTCAGACATAAATTTAGATTTAGCAGACTTCTTTAACATGGACATTGTATCAAGATTATTTTCACGGTTTTTATTAAACTAAGTTAATAATATGAAACGTAATATTGACACTGATCATGAAAATTATTCCCGCCAATAAAGATTTTACCGCGAATTGTATATTATTTAAATTAAAAACGAAAAAAAAAATATTGGAAGGGCAATGAAACTACTGTAACATACCTTGTAAATATTGTCCCAATTCTCTCTAAACGACTAGTAGCCATAATATATTTTGAGTTTGGCTGTAATTAATATTTTAAATATAAGGTTAATTTAATAAACCTTAACTCGCAGAATTTATAGAAAGTGCACTGGTGACATTTACACTTTGACAGGAGAGATGTAAGTATTGAGTAGAGTAGTAGAGTGTATTCTATTAAATAAGAGCGCGGAAACCACAAATCACAGAGTCACCTAATAACAGGTTAAAATATGATTTAATGCATCTTTCTACGGAAAAGTGATATATTAATGTTTGAAGTTGTGATAATTATAAACCAAAAACCGTTGAAATAATTATAAACCATTTCTGAAGAGAAATATACACATATGTTTGTTTGAATTTTGAAACCATTGTAATGTAACGTCATCTTCTGGTCGCGACTTAAAAATATTTATACATTTAAAGAACACAATTTGTTATATTAGTCAATTTCCTTTTTGTGAAAATCTACATTTATTATTATCACTTGTTCGTTTACTGAATATTCAGTCAGTCACATCCTTCTGGAAAGAATAAGTTTACTAAACTGCTGCATGTCAATATAATGCAATGTATCATGCACAAATTCTTGTATAATGAATTTTATGAATGAAACAACATGGTTTCAATTTGTTGTACTGAAATATCATAAACTAGGTACATGAATCATCATTTGTTTGTAATAAAAGAGAGATTGTGTTTTGACCTTACATTTTGTGATCCCATTTTGATGAGATTTTTTAAGCACGGTATTTTTACACCCATTCAGCACGATAGCAAAATTTCCTAATAAGACTTTTATTTAATTACAACTAATTACTTTAACAAACAATTAATTAATTATTTAATTCCATCGGCTTTTTAGCTATTAGTAGAATTAGTTAAATAAATTGAGTCGCTAAAATCAATAGTCGTGAAATAAATAGCATTATTATTATTATAATTTTAACTTCCTGTTTATAGAAAATTAAAATATCTTCTATCTAGGAAAATCCATTCATACTACATACAAAAATAGTATCCTGATGATATTGTGACTGCGTGTGGAAATGATTAGGCAAGGTTATGGGCAATATTTTTCTCTGATAATTAAAAAATAGTGGTGTATTAAGAAAATTTAAACACCACGCCACTGCTCCGGCCTAAAGTCGAGTGTAGTGTCGTTAATCTACGGTGCCGCTACATTCTAATGTTCCCAATTAATTTTACATATGCCAGATGCTCCTTTTATGATGTTCAAGGTGAGTTTGGATAGATCCCACCTGGACTCGTGAAGTGCAATTAAGTGCAGCAGCGGTGAAGTGAAGATGTCTATAAAGGAACAGAAAGCGTCGTGCACATATGCTGTTAATGTATCTTGTTAATTACGATGGCTTACAAGAACCATAGATGCTGATGCTCGTATAAAAGCAAAGGTTTGAAGGCGATAATTCACAGAAAATCGGCGTAAAATAGTAATATAACGTTGTCTGTGTCGTATGGTTAGTGGAGGGATCTGGGGACACAATACAGAAGACAGACAACGAGGCATAGCCATCTTTGTCCTCAGGGCAGACAACGCAAGTGTATCTTAAAATTAATTAATCTTTATTTAGGAAGGATGTAGATGTCATAAGCTGTCAATTTGGTCGTCGGTGGAATATAGTATAGTATCCAAAATTATAGTTAATAAAGATTTAAGTCTCAGTAGAGCTGCTTATCTTTTACACAATAACAAATAAAAATTTGGTGCAATTTTTTTTAAATACGGATACCTATATCCGTATTAAATAAAATGGTTTATGGTCTAAAAACGAGAAATTTTAAAATTTGAAATAAAAAAATACAAGGACTGAATAAAAAAATGCATAGGTGTTTAGTGTCCTACAATATCTATAATTATCCGGAGTAATATCTAGCAGTGAACAAAACGTGGAGGGGATAGCTGCGCATGGCTACTGTCGTAAACGCAAGTATTCATTTCTACAAATTGATTACGAATAAAGTGTACTTTTTTATGTCTAAGCTAGTTATATAATAAATTATCATCATCTCACTAATATCATAAATGCGAAAGTTTGTATGGATGAAAATTTAGCACGGATATAGATTATAGTCTGGAAGGCTACTTTTTTTACGCGAACGCAGTTGCGGGCGGCAGTTACTAGGTTTTTTTTAAAAAAACAAATGTACAGAATGTACATTACAGTGTACCACTTTCCACAAAAATAAGTGTGACAATTTAGAAAACGGTGCGCGGGGCAAAGTACGACTGGAGAGCCAATAAGCGCTTAAGCATGGCCGCCCGCGCCCCCCTGACTCCCCGGGGATACAGTTGCCGGCACGTATCTTGGCAAGATTTTGGCGTAGTGGGGATAAGTTTGCGAAGGTACACTTAGTACAACAAAAAGGTACTCACTTTCGTTGCTTGATTTACTTGTTTAATGGTTACTATCATAATTTATTTAAAAAAATATCAGATTAGGAAGAATATAAATAAAGGAGAGGAATGCAGTTTATTAATTGTAATAAATAAAACAAAATACAATTAAGAGTAAACAAATTTATTATTAATCAAAATGTAATCACGTCATGCTGTCATCACTACTGCTTTCTAAAAGTATTACCCCTGGAATGAAGTTAGCAAAAGTTGAGCTGTAAAAAGAATAGGCTCCTCATGCTCAACATGACTCTCGTCACTCCTATTGTCCGAGGATTCGCTATCGTCACCAGTGTAAATAATAAATTACTCAGTGACTAAATCGATTATATGGTCACTTTTCATGTAGTCTGCCTCAACTTTTTTTACTTTGTCACGAAATTTGGACCATTCATCGGTGCCCATTAAAGTGAATTTTTCCTCAACTAATTCTATTAAATTAGTCACTTTCCCATTTCACATTTTACTGGCTACATATCCTTTGATTGCCGCCCATGCCATTTCTATAGGATTTAAATCAGGATGGTAAGGCGGCAGTCGCAGAACGCTATGGTTACGTTCTGCAAGTACGTCATCAGTGCTGTACTTTTTATGTTGATCTTTATAAAATTTTATTAATTTATATAATTGAGGTTTCAACATATTATTTTCGTATTCTATACCTTTTTCCGCCAACCACCTCTGCATATCCGCTTTCCTGGCATTCGAGGTAGGCGCAGGATTAATTTGCTTATTATGATAAGATCCGTTATTTTTCCATTACCAACACTGCGTTTGGCGGCAAATTCGGTATTAGTTGACTGCAAAGCCACTTTATATAATTATCATAATTCATATTATCATGAAAGTCACCAGATTTTGTTCCGGTTTTAAACAAGAGAAGAATTCTTTTAAAGAAGAAAGAGAATTTTCCTTTTGAAATTGGTTTTTTAAGCACCTTTGCTGATTCAACTGACCATGCTTTAGACCCTGAAATAAGAGATATAATGATTAACTTTCATGTGTTTTCAAAGTAAAGACAATTTCACAGAATGCAAATATGCGAGAATGTATTGTAATTGCCACAAACCTGAATGAGATAAATCAACAAACGACTCATCCGTGTAGGTCTTCCTTCTGGCCTATATTAAATTAGTTTTGTATGGTACTCGATCCTTAGTAATATAATATTGGTATTTTCTATGAGTATTTTTCTATTATTTTCTGATTTTTTTCCATTGGTGGCTTATGTTATTTAAAATTCTATGCAGACTGCGCTCAGAACCATTAAAATTAATATCTTTTTACCTTTTTCGAAGCTTTTCTGCTGTGGGCAGCTCATTAATAGTTACTAATCAATTAATATAATATTTATTATATAATAATTAATATAATAATAATATAAGTTACCATTATTAGTTACAAACTGGTTAAAGTAAATCCATGGTTGCATTTGCTCATAGCAGATTAGCCCTCTTGGGATTCCAATGGGTTAGTAAATAAAATCCTCAGAGGTCATTGCAGACGGTTGTAGTTGTCTATGTTCAAAGACATTTTAGAAATTACGACAGAGAGGTATACAAATTGAAATTAATTTAAACGTAAAACTTTTAAATTATCAAATAAATAAACAATTTTGTAGCGATAATTCTTATCTATTAATACTCTCACGCTTTTAATTCAATCAAGGTAAACAGAGATGACAAGTGCGGCAAAAGAAAAAAATACCTAAACGACAAATATACTTGTATAATTATTGTGTAAACGAGGTAACAATTCGTAGGATAATATACGATCATGACCGACGAGATTACGATAGTTTGGAAATGAGAAAAATAAAATTTAAAATCATTAATTTTACTTTATTATTCACTTATAAATGAATTATAAACTATACCACAACTCATTTAAGGATTCCTTTCACATTAGAACATACATAAAATTATTTTACAAATAAACAATTTACACTATGTACAGATCATAAACAGAGTTTTACTCTCAAACACAATCGCCACTCTTTCGTAGTCTATAGGATTCTATATAATTTCATATTCCGGAGCGTAAAGGAAACAACATGTATGTCATCATGCTACGACTGTGATCGGTGTTTCCTGAAACACCGCTTGTCCGCTTGTCGAGTCAAAATGTCCGACACAAAGTTCCTATGCTTGAACACCCGAAGTATGTCCTCACGGGCTTCTTGTATACCTTCACAAACAATTTTGCTTCTTTGAATGTTACCCTGTAAAATATATATTATTATCTATTTATGAATACGTTTTTATTTAACAGTAAACTGAAAAGAAAAGTTAAATAACGAAAATATATGATTCCGATATACGTATTGCAAAAATCAACTTTAAGTGAGTCTTTTAATTCGGATTACACATTACATTTAAAAATTATAATTACACTTATTGCTGATAATTTTTGTATATCTTATTGTATCTTTTTGTATATCAGATTTATCGTCTGTATGTCTGTGCGTTTTGCACGCTAAACATGATCATTTTGATGGTGATGTGACGTATAAGTGATATCTTTATAAAAGTTTAGGGCTAATATATTAAGCGTTTGTGTCATTTAAATCGGTTGACAAATGAAAAAGATATGTCAATTTTAAGGTGCTCCTCTTACGCGATTGACTTAACGTGTACACAAGTCATAAGAAACCGAACGAACGTATAAAGTCGCAGCCATATAGTCATATATTCATTGAAGTTATCAGTAGTAAATAAGTGAAATAAATATTAAGATGTTAAGATAGAGATATTACCTTAATAAGTTCTAGGAGTGCATGCGAATGAGGTTGTATTGCCGTTAAGGCGCGCCCCGAAGCGTTTTCAAGGACTCTCAATACACCAGCGAGCTGTTCGCCGACATCTGTTTCCAGTGAGACCTAAAAAGAAATGGGAAATGGTATATCTTAAGATTTGCTTATAGATATCTAAGACGAGACACTAAGTGTATATTTCGATCATCGCACACAGAACCCGCGATGCAGTTAGAGGTCAGTTTTTCAAACTATGTACTCAAAAAAAAACTGAAAAACTCCATCCCTTTAGATAGCGATCCGAGTCGAGGTTTCGTACCTCTTTATGAGGGGGACCCCTCGGATCGTATTATCGCCAGATATCGTCCTTGTCTCCCTACTCAACGGGCCTCCCGCTCGCGAGTCTAATTAGATAAAGCTGTGGAGGTCTCTGGACCAACAGCAATACGCAAAAGCAAAAAAAAAACTCCAGATAAAACCGGGTAGGGCTGCTAGAGATGTTTATTTACCAGGTCGTCCATCTGCGCGGTGAGGTGGTGCACTTTCCAGCCCTCCGCGCTAGTGAGCACGTGACGCTGGCTCGCGATCGCCAGTATGTCCCGTGCGCGCGGCTCCCGTCGCCGCACATCGGCCGGACGCACGAAGTGCAGCGCAGTGCCGCGCCAGCCGCACACGTATGATGAACTCAGCTGTGGACCTGGGGCAATGCAGATAGGGGAACTGTTGGTTTTTTTTATCACATCGAGAGTAACACACGACCACACAGTTCACCTGGTGGCAAGTGATTCCTACGGCCCATTCATCCTTGTCAAGGAATCATAATGCCGACGCGTTGTAATGACCCTTGAGGACTGACTGATATGAAATGCCCATTCACCGGCATTAAAGGTAAATCAGATTATACCATGTGGTAAAAAAACGTTACAACAATATATATTCAAGCGTTTAAAAAAGTACTCATTCGGGAAAACTTTTCAATAAAAATATATATTTCGCATGTTATGGTTGAATGCACTCTAAAAAAAAGACCTATCCCCCCAACCCAACAGTGGAACTGGATTTACAATACAGTTGCAATATTCCTGACGATATTCAAATGACAGATTATAACACACGATAATAAGTTTACCAGATTATACATCATTATTATTTGTAAAAATGTAAAAGATGTTTGGGAACTTACGTTTGGGCAGAGGATTAACCGGAGGCGGTGGCGTAGGTGGTGCATCTTCGGTAGTAAACTCACACTGCCTCACTTCACTGCTTAATCTACAAAAAAAAAACAATTATCATATAAGGTCTAGCTTATCTGTGATTTTCTTGGTTATGTATAACTATGGTATAAAGCTTATTTACATTATATAGTGTACTATTATCGAAGGCGAAAAGTGAATGCTTGTCACGTCATATAATAAATAATTATATCTTTTCCAGTTGACATTGTTTTGGTACCGACTAGAAGTTAATGCTGTGAATTTTAGTTATTTTATATCACTTTTTTAAAATAGAGTGAATCTTTGGTACTAGCATTAAATTCATTTGACTATTCGAAAATGCCTAATTGATTACACATTGTGTATTAGATTTGTTCAAATATCTGCTTATAATTAATTATTTTCCCAGATTATTTCACTCGCCATATAGAACAAAGCAATGGAGTATTCCCAAAGCAATGGAGTATATATATCTTTTTTTATGCAAAAATATTTTACAATTTGATTTTTTACATCATCATAATTCTTTTTTTATTTTGTGTGTGTGAGTATTGCTGTTGGTCCAGAGATTTACAGCTTTATCTAAAAAGACTCGGGAGCGGGAGTTCCCGCTGAGTAGGGAGACAGGCGCGGAGACTGCTGCTGAACCACCGCTGCACTCCGACCCCTGTGGACGAAGAACGTCGACGACAATAGAGGGGGGCGATAATACCATCCGAGGGCCCTTCATAAGGACCTCGACTCGGATCGCTATCTAAAGGGAGGACGGATATCATCAAATTATGCATACATCTGTTTTCTAGGTTTCTTCCGCGGCGACATATCGGGCACAACCCTGGGCGGGTCGGGTTCATCGTGCGGTGGTGATGAGGAGGCGGACATGGTGGTGGAGCCGGAACCGGGGCCTGGGGCGCCGGAGGGCACGTCTTCCCAACCGGGCGCGGCGGCAGTCTCGCGGTATATACTGATATTAACGCTCCCTGCACCCGTCCCGGTTGTAACTATGTTGCCGGGTTTTAATGGTGATCTATGAAGGAAATAATATTGTTAAGACAACCATTCGACAGGCCCACATAATTATACCCTTAATATTGGGTATCATCTCCAGTCAGAAAGTAATAAGTTCCATTAATAAATCATTATGTTTTAACTAATTACAACCTTTTATGTACATATACCACTGTATGGGATCTCAAAATGGAGCTTTTCCCATGCGTATCTCATTTTACAAAGCAATCTTATTGTAAACGTGATAAACAATGGCACAGTTTGGCTTATGGTAAGTAATTTCAGCGACCAATTTGTTATTTGAAATATTTTTACAATAAATACCACAATTATTTATCTGTAAATAGATTATCTAAAACCTATGTCTTATTTTAGACTGCTGTTCATCACTGTTCAGGCCAGTTATTTGTGGTTCGATTTTTTGAAAATCAGGATAAACACACAGTCACATCTAACCTAGTTAAGAAATCAAGATACAGTTAGACTCCTGACAATATGATAATAATATCTATTGATCAGTAATTGGATTATTAACCACTCATCTATCACTATTCATAATATTAATTGGCATTATTGGCAAGTGAGTACTTACTACTTGGCTACTGCATCACGGGTCCTGGATTCGATTTCCAGCCGAGGTACAAAATTTATGCTTTACAAATGGTTAGTTTTAATGTCTAGGTATTGTTATATATCCCAGGAAATTCTAAGGAATTGGATTAAGAGTGAAAGAAACTGTGTTTGTGACAATTTTTACCGAATCATAATATATCTTGCGTTGGTCATCGGATAATATATAAAGGAGAAATATATATGTATATATATATTTACACTGGTAGAGTTAAACTGAAGTTTGTTTCTAGCTGTAGAATGGATAAGTCAGCTCGAACGAGGTAGAACCACGCCCTCACAGAATACCCGCATGAAATAAGAGTATAATGCTGCACTTCTGCATTCCTTGTCAACGATGATAGTAGATGCCATGGGTCGCAGGAATCACTATAAGGTGAACTGTGTGCTTATTTGTTACTCTCAATAGAATGGAATAAGATATATATATATATATATATATATATATATATATATATATATAAGATTATAACAATGCCAAGACTGACATGAAGTATATTGGTGATATGCAATGAGGGCTGTCTTAGCTGCGATACCCGGTTTAAGTACATTAAAAATAAATCTTAATTACCCATCAATTTCCCGTTTCCTTAATATAGAAGGTCTTGGCAGTACAGCTGACGTCGCGAGGGTGGTAGGTAGCTGGCGGTTTTCACTCAATGCCTGTACAGTATTTACTACGCTTACTGTGAAAGTAAATAAGATTATAATAAATTCATTTAGTTTATTTTTTTTTATTTTTGTGATATTATTATGTTCTTCCCCATTAAGGACATGTTATCAATATCATCTTTACAAATTTTAGTTACCAATACAACCACAATAATTTGACTATAAAATGGAAAATTCTTTTTATGTTGTTAATCCCCCCTCCCACATTAAGGGAACTCATCATCGTACTTCTATTGTCGTTATAAAATCTCCGTTTGGTAGATACTACCTCCGACCTTACATCCTATATATATAATACTCTGCTATTTTACCTCATAGGGATCCAGAGACATTTATTACTGGTGACGAAGCATTCCATCTCAGTCCTCAAAGATGACAACGCATCTGCATTATTATTCCTTGTCAAGGATGAATGTAGATGTCATGGGCTGCAGTAATCACTTGCCATTAGGTGAACTGGGTGCTTGTATGTTACTCTCAATGTAATAAAAAAAATAAGTACTAACCTTGCACAGATGGCTGGCTATGATTATAGGGTGTTAGGGGTCGAGATAGCGGTTGAATCTGGGTTTGATGTGGCAACTGATGTTGTATTTGATGTTGGACTTGCAGCTGTGGTGGATGTTGTACTTGATGTTGGACCTGATGCTGGACTTGGTGCTGTGGTAAACTATGCTGTGTGCCCCGAGGAACTTCATAGTATAGCTGTGAGGGTGCACTGTTGCCAACTACTCCACGGACTCCTACGCTAGCGACACCTACAACCTAAAAAATAAACTGAATTTCTAAAAAAGATAATGGTGTGACTCTTATACACACGGACAGGTCTAACAGTACTCGGATTTAAGCAGACGGATGGGGTAGGAAGACAAATTTAGTATCGGTACAATACTAATCGGAGTGTCATTAGGATTATAGAAATAAGATTACAAATCTATAATGCTTATACTGAAAATATGTGATACTGGTGGAAAAGCGCAACTATGGAGCTAAACGAATTTTGTGCAGTGATAAAGTTTCTGACAGAACGAATCTGCATTAATCATGAGTAAGATGGTAGTTGCTTATGCAGATTAGTGCCAGGCTAACGGTACAAGTATATATATATCATTTAGACAATCATGTAAGGTCTTCAATCTAGGCCCTGGATAGCCGATGGAGGCCACCATGTTGGAATTGAAAATGTCGAAAAATTTATGGTTAGATCCTCGTTTGAAAAAAATACAGCTATGTGCATTAGTTGGAATATCAGGTAAAATATACACAATCATAAAAGTCAGTGCTAGATGATTAGGTTGCCCAGCCCTTTAGTCTAGGGCTAAAGTATGGACTGTGGGGGCAGGAGGGAAGGTATCTTTGAATATTTTCCCTTAACACAAAAAACAAATGAAGATTGGTAGATTCCCAGAATGGTCACACCACAATGTACAATCGACGCTTCTAAGAACTTTTTGAAGCTGTATAGCGCACCCGCTCCGTATTTGGAACAAATTGTAACTGGTAGAAACGTGGGCAGTACATAAACGGTTGTAGCCCCACCAACGTGAGCTTAAAGTGACACAACCAATGGACGAGCTACTGGCAGTTGTTTGTGGGAATTTTATTAATAAATTTCAAAGAAAGGGGTAATACAAAATTGCAGAATATTAAGCCTTAATATTAAATTAAAAGAAGCTATCGAAGAAAATCATGGGGGAAAATGGATAAGCTACACACTTATACAAGACAATGCGCTAGTTCACTAGAGCAAAATTGCGATGGCTGCTTGACACAATTTTTTGTTTCAAAATTAGAAAAAGAATTTTCAGATGACACAGAGCTTAAGGAAGCCAGCCATTCTTTTTTGAGAGAGAGCAAAGAGAAACCAAAATAAATTCAACGGCTTAGAGAAGTACCTCAATCTTGTCTGAATTGTTGAAAGTGAGTTTATATTGAAAAATAAAAATATTTTTTTTTTCACTTACACTACACTTTTGTTCTTTCTGCGAACTGGTGGACCTCATCTCA
This sequence comes from Teinopalpus imperialis, assembly GCA_029286865.1. Classification (NCBI taxonomy): domain Eukaryota; kingdom Metazoa; phylum Arthropoda; class Insecta; order Lepidoptera; family Papilionidae; genus Teinopalpus; species Teinopalpus imperialis. The sequence continues at coordinate 6,256,626 of JAGSMU010000003.1, read as the reverse complement.
GCTGTATGCTAGTATATAAAGAAAAGGGTTGCAGTCAGTCTTCAGTTAATCAGGCGGTAATAATTCCGGCACTAGTAAATTTACATGATACTAGCGCAATAGTCAATATATCGATATGATATTGGAAACCAGGCATCACCTGGATGAGTAAATTTCCAATGCGATGATATATATTATTTTTTTGATTTATTTCTCACTATGCGATGTAGGGAATTCAGAAAACCACTATTTCTACTCCTCCTTTTATTGTTCTTAATAATTAAATTCTGCACAAATTAAAAAAAACATTGCAATCAAGACGATTGTGTGTTGCTGCCAGTTTACAGTAGATACAGTATATGGTGGATTTATATATGATATGATGAGATTGAGAATGAATAGACTTAGTACCTTTGTTGGCTGGTAATTTCTCTGCAGTAGTGGAAGAGGGCGCGGTGCCGACGTGGTCGACATAGGCGTGGGCGTCGGAGTCCGAGGTGCAGAACCACGCACGGTGTTCGATATAACACTGCTGGCTAGTAATTTTGTAATATTTATTAAATTTTAATACCATGAAAAGTACAATAAAATACATAAAATTTAAACTTCAATTTCCACCCAAGGCTATATATATGTCACAGCATATACATGTGAATTCTTGATTATTCAAGCAAGTTTGTAATTTTACATGACATCTGAGCCTTCCCACAATTATAATGCATATCCTTTACATTGGATATGGAAAGGTATGGCAAGGGAATTTATGATGTACTTTAAAAATAACAATTTTGATTGGACTATATTAAATTGTATGAAATTGGACTGATTTTAGTTCTACTTTACTTTGATTTTGCTTGTGATATGAAAAATATGTGACAATGGCCTAGTGTATAAAAAAATATTAACAAACAGTTATATGGATTTATTGATTGTTAAGCAATATGTAAAGCTAACATAATAATTTTCAAGGTAACCCTGTCTATATGTATACAGGTCTAACTTTGTAACCCAGATTTATAATTTTACATTCCACAGAGAATAAGATAAAGTTACAAATTCAATTTGTAAATATAACTTTGCCCATACCTTATAGTATTCAAATATTAATATCAAATCATTAATGTAAATACTTACACGTAAGAACAGTATTGGTGGGCAAAGTAATGATAGCCGAGTGTGGAGACTGACTGGCCTGGGGTATGGGTGTAGAAATAGGTGCTGGTGCAGTCGAGGCAGAAGTAGGAGTGGGGGTAGATCCCCGAGGCCCAGTGTTACGGGGCATTGTACTGCGACCTCCATATACTAAAGCGCTGCGACCACGTCCACTACTTGACCAAGCACCGCCACCTATAATAATTTATCAGGTATATATACAAAAATTATTGGTATTGATAATGTAAACTTTATATAATAATATTTTTAATAAAGAAATATAACATACAATAAACTACCTACATTTGAAATAAATTTTAATAATATATAACTATAATGTTACAAACATATTAATTTTTTAATAGTGGTGAAACCATGCCATGGCTACTTTCTACCTGCAACATAAATAGGTTGATGGAACTGAGGAAGGATCACATGCTAACAGAATACCAGTGGTAGAGCTAATAACAGTGGTAGAGCTACTAACAGTGGTAGAGCTATACTGCAGTTTATTTCTAGCTATGGAATGAATGGGTTAGCTTGAATAGGGAATGAACACATCCTCACAGAACACCACCATGATATAGCATCATAATGCTGCTATGTTTTGCCTGGTCAGTGATTTGGAGACTTTATTAATGATGACAAGGCATTAAATCACATTCCTCAAGGGTGAAAACTGATCTGCTTTATGATTCCTTGTCAAAGAGGAATGTAGATGTCATGGGCCTTAAGAATCACTTGTCATCAGGTAAACTGTATGCTTGTTTGTTACTCTCAATGTAATAAAAAAAAACTGCAGCAGTGTTTCATTGTTTTGTATGGTAATTGTAAGGAATCTTATTAAGAGGCCATGACATTCCTCAGGGTAGTCAACAGATGTGCATCTTGAATTTTTGTTGAGGATATATTATGATGTCATGGCAGCTGTCATCGTTTATCATTAGGTGAATTGTGTGCTCACCCCTAATATTATATAAAAAAATAATTGGAGACAATTTTCCATGTTTTATATGGCCAAATGGTTCAAATTATATGGACCCAAGTTAAAGTAGAGTGTATCTTGTTATTAGGGTACATAAACATAGAATAATGCATTTGGCAAATAAAGTACTTTAATTAATGGTATATAATTATTTTAATTGTAAAATTAACTTTTATATTCAGCTTCAACATTATATATTTAGTAACCATCTATGGCATGAGATAAAATTTATAATTTCATTTATATTATTTTGCCTAAAAATAATAAAAGCAATTTGAATCATTCCTATAAAATTTATTTTTCATCATTATATGAAAGGTTATGAATAGTAAACTGCAGAAAGCGGTGATGACAAGCCGCATGATGATTCAGGAACTTAATTCTGCTTATGTTTCTTTTATGTTTAAACAAATATATTTTTTTCTACAAAATGTAATTAAATTATACATTTTTACCTTGACTAGCAACAGATTGTGAAGCAGCTATGGGTGTGACTGGACGCACTGCAAGAGAAGCACCTGCTGCTAATCCTCTTGGTACATGACTTGTTACACCTTTGCTACTTACTAGTACTCCACTAGCTGTGCTTACATTGACACTGGACAAAACTGAAAAATAATTAAAATCAAATTAACAATGGAAACAGTAATCAAGGATAATAAGAAAAGGGTTGTCATAAATAATTTTCTAAAGAGACATTTGCAAAGTTTAGAGTGTATTAGCAGGCCAGTCTAAAACAAACTTAAATGATTATATTCATCTTGATTTTAGAAGTAGAGATGATCAATTAAATATGTATCTATCTATACATTATGCTGTTGAGTTATCTTGAGCAACTGGACATTTGAAGAACTTTTTCTTAGTCCAGTTTTTATTCTTTCCATAATGTAGTTGGATATACCCTGCTGTTCTCGAAGAACAGATCTGAGTTGAGCATAACCTTTCAATAGTTTTTTCTCAAAGAATTAAATCTGTTTTACTTGTGTTATAAACTTCTTACCTGGTCTGTTATTGTGGTGGGGAAGAGGAGGAAGCACCCGGACACTGGGTGGCAGTGTTCTCATGGAAGAGCTGACTACTAAACTTCCAGAACCACTCATTAATGGCCCACCAACATTTAGCACCTGCGAACCACTTACTGATGTTGTCACCCCTGCTTGTATATTATTGGAGACACAGTTATTTGAATTAGAAACTTGAGCAGACAACTGGCTTCCTTGACTTATAATCTGTGTCCCAGGACTGATTAATTGTCCACTGGAACTTATTAACTGTGACTGTGATAAAATCTGTGATGTCTGGCCTATTAACTGAGAGCCTTGGCTAATTATTGGTGTTCCTTGGATAATTGGGGGGCAGCTTACAATAATCTGCGGCTGTAAAATAACAATTAAGAATTAAATATGTAGATCTATTTTACTCCATTTAAAAAGATTATAAAAAGTTTGAAAAAATGAATTATGTGATCACCTTAAGGTTGTTCTAAAGTACCCTGAGATCCAAAATAGATTTTTGTGTGATATTGTATAATTAAAATAAAAAAGAAACTAAATGTGTAAAACATTTAGTTTCTTTTTTATTTTAATTTATAAATTTAATTATTTGTTTATATAACAAATTAAATTCCATGTTATTACGACAGTTCAAATACTTACAAAAATAAACAAGACCTATAGAATAAAGTAAATTACCTGGGAGGTGACGCCAGGAGTAATTATTTGTGCTGCTGTACGCATCAAGCCAACAGACCCAGCGTGAGTAATTATTTGTCCAGACCCCGCTGTTTTCGGTTGACCACTGATTAAATGAGCCATTTTTACCTCGGTATTGGACATGCCTTTAACAATAGTAATCTTTTGTGGTGCTAAATCTATTGGATACATTTTACCAGTTGAGCTTGATCTGTCGTTTTCTATATTACTGCTCATTGTGAATAACTTGTAAATAATATTTTACGAAAATAACATGCTATATAAATACATTCTAAGACTTAATTCTTTCAAGGACTACCCAAAATGAAATTACTCTTGATATGAATTACCAAAATAATATTCGAACTTTCTGTGACGGACGAAAGTAAGCCATCCAGAGACAATGAAGAAGATAAAAAAAGTAAATATAGAGAACTGGTTTACTACAGAATATATATAATGACTACTTTTGAAATTTGATGTATAGAGTTTTTTGACATTCTAAATGTTATATATTGTATATATTATTGAAATAAAGCAAGCATATGTGGCGTTCGGATTTCCTACCGACACTTTCAAACTGCGGAAACTGGTGACACAGAAGGGCGGTTATAAAGAATAAAAACGAAAAAACAGAGCAACGTTTTTGGCAGACAGATTGAAAGAATTCTATTGGAAAGTTAACGGCGATTTTGCTCCTGTGGGACTACCCGAAAACGACATTAACACGTTGTTTTGGTCATTACTATCCTTCCAATTATACATAGTACACCTGAAGGGTTAGTATATTTGGAAGCGGTAGAGCTACGCTGCTAAACATAAACGGCTATATTTTTAGCCAGCATAAAATAGCAGGTTACTGGTGTGTTTCATTATTATTTTTTTGTATTTCATTATTATTATATGTATATATACTAGTAATCTTGCAGGACCTGATATCAGATAATATGTGTTCCCACTTGTTACGCAAATTTCATACAGACCAACAAGGTTGCAACTTTATTGCACCCTCTTTTATTCATATTTTTTAGATTCTTTTGACATAACTAACATAATCGTTAGTTTTGAAGCTATGACCTGATGGAAAGGCTTTTGAAATGGTGTAATTAATCAACAATTGCAATTACTCGCCACTTGCAGTCCACATTTTATACAGGAACACTACCAGTAGTTTCAGTGTGGTGCGGCACTTCAAACAGTAGTTGGACCATTATTTTTTAACAATAAAGGCACTGTACGGTGTTAATTACTCCAATTTTCTGCTTTGAATCTGTTTTATCAAGCTTTCAAGGAAATTTTGTTAAAATGGTGAATTTAATTTCCAACAGGACGGAGCACGGAGGAGCATAGGAGCATCCTCATTATCATCGTGAAGAGCATATCTTGACAAGAATCTTTAAGACCGATAGCTTGACCTAAATGTTCCCATACAATACGCAGTTTGTTCCCTAGTTCGAACGCCACGACATGGTTTCTTTATACTTCACGTTTTCATTATGTTTAATAAAATCAGTGTTAGAAAACTAATGACACTAAAAGAAATGTTGATTGAAGTTTTTGAATAAATAGCCCAATGCTATGAGCAGTGTATTGACTAGAACAGTAATAATTTTAAACATTTGGGGTAGGACAAAATCTTTACATGTTATGTAGATTCTTTAATAATGTTAATATTAATTATATGTGAATAGAAACTGGAGTTATATTCATTCAAGCAGTGTACGTGTTTGGAACAATCTGTATGGGTTATAAAATATGTTAAAGACAAATGTCGCAAATTATTTCGAAAATGTATACCGTATTGGTGATTTATAGACTTTCTTTAATTTCACTATATATTTTTTTTTAATTATACTTATTTTTTAAGATCAAAAGATTATACAAACCCTTATTGTTTTCCGATAGAGACTATCTATATTATTCTCTTGGTTGTAAAATACTCAAACCGCTAATATTAGTACTTATCAGCACCTAGATCTGTCCAACGTTTCTATGCAATATGTGGACCTATATAAGTTTGTTTAGATGCCAACAAAGAGGATATGTCAATATTAAGCGTTTTCAATATTATATTTCTACTACTTTAGAATCTCCATTTTAAAATCAGTTCAGTCAGTAGTCAGCTAGTTTGAGAAATTAAAGTTTCAGGCGATATTTTTTTTTAGTATTTTCTTTAGATAAATATGAGTGTAAGAAAAAGATTAAATGTATCTTAATTTTAATAACTCAAATATCTTTAATTTACAATTTTATATTATGACTATTATGAAATGGCATAGAAGTCGCATCGATAAAACGTTGGCAGAGTAAAAAAAAAATTGACTATGCTTTAACAACCATGGCGGATTCGATACAGGATGGTGATTTTTTAAAAGAAAATGTCCAAAAATTTAACAATGAAAGACGAAGTAGTAAGCAATGGGTTAAACTAAATGTTGGAGGAACCTACTTTTTGACTACAAAAACAACTTTGTCGAGAGATCCTAATTCGTTTCTTTATCGATTGGTTCAAGAAGACAGTGACTTGATTTCAGACAGGGTTAGTACGATTTTTTGTTTTGTTTACATTATTTCTACAAATGGTTACTACTGGCTATAAATAATTTAAAGATGTATTTTTCAGGATGAAACTGGTGCCTATTTAATAGATAGAGATCCAACGTACTTTTCTCCTGTATTAAACTATCTTCGACATGGTAAATTGGTTATCAACAATGATATCGCCGAAGAAGGAGTGTTGGAGGAAGCTGAATTTTATAATATTACAGAGCTCATAAGATTAGTTAAAGAAAGGATATGCATGCGAGAGAGACGGCCGTTAAAAGATTCTAAAAAACACGTCTACAGAGTTTTACAATTTCATGAAGAAGAATTAACACAAATGATGTCAACTTTATCAGACGGGTGGAAGTTTGAGCAGTTGATTAATATCGGGTCCCAATATAACTATGGCAATGATGAGCATTCTGAATTTCTTTGTGTTGTGAGTAGGGAATGTGGCAATTCTTTAAACAGCAATGATATAGAACCAACAGATCGAGCTAAGGTGCTACAACACAAAGGGTCAAGAATGTGAAATGAGTTTCCATGAACAAATGCAATAGAATGGTATTTGACTTAGTTGTGTGTGAGTTGTGTACATAGTGTGAAGTTAACCTTTATTTCTGACTCATTTTAGGAGTCTTAAAGTTGAATTTTATCTTTTTAAAGTAATCATCAAATTAGTAAAATATCATATTTGATACTTATCTTGAATTAATATATGTATTTGGCTAAATACTCAGTTAAGTTGTTGGAGTGTTTCTATAGTTTATCTGTTTTTTAAGTCATTATTATGAAGAAAAAAACTGTTGTAAATAGATTATTACTTCACAAGAATGTTTATGATTTTATGCTCATTTTTACATAATCATAGAAGTCATATTATAGATTATAGTTGAAAAATAATGACAGTGTATGATGATAACTTTATTTCAATGAATAAGTAAACAATTGACTGAAAACAAAGATTTATTTGACACACCTTTGCTTAATAATAACCATTACTTTCTAAGTTATTCAATTTTATAACTACATAAACATGATGTTTAAAAAAATAAAGATTAGCATTATTTAAAAGTTATGGTCTTAAATTACACAATTTAATAATTATAAAATATTGCATTTAACTGCATTAAATACAAGTTAAAATGAGTATCTTTTCTGACACCCTTACATAAAGATTAGATAGATATCAAAATACAGAAATTTACTCTCAGTTTTGTAAGGCAAAGGGGGGTTTATTGTTTTTATGAAATTATACTATTTTCCATTAATAACTACTTTTCTTGCTGCCTAGCACCAGTCCGCCATATATGTAAAGTCTTGGAACAATTTATGGTCCGTAGCACTCAGTGGGCGTGGTTCCTTTGGTGGGGTCAGTACTGGTGCCTCTGAGGTGAACTCACTGTCAAAGTTGCTTACATCTTCTAGATTGTTAATAGTTGGCACAAATGGTGGCTTTACTTTGCGGAGTAGTAGCTGCTCCCAATTAACATTGCGGAAGAATGCCTGTTTTTTCACATCTTCTGCATCCCTTTCAGAGGAACCTAAACGTCTTTCTGGGTTTTTCCTTAACAAGCGCCGCATTAGTGCAATAGCTTCTAACGATAAAGTTCTAGGATAACGTATTTCATCATTAACAATTGAATCAAATACTTCACCTTCATCCTCACCAGGGAATGGTGATTCACCAACTAACATTTCAAATATCAAAACGCCTAGACCCCACCAATCAACAGCTCTTGTGTAGGATGTTTCTGTCAACACTTCAGGTGCTAAGAATTCTGGAGTCCCACAGAATGTTCCCGTACGATCTCCCCATCCCATTCCTTCTTTGCACAAACCAAAATCAGCAATTTTAACATATCCTTCAGTGTCAAGCAGTAAGTTATCTAATTTTAAATCTCTATAAATAATGTTATTTTCATGTAAATACTGTAGACCTAATACGACACAAGCTGCATAGAATACTGCCCTAGGTTCAGTAAAAACATCAGTATGTATATGCATCATAAGATCACCTCCAGCCGCATATTCCATTACAAAACAAACATGTTGGTCTGTCTGGAAACATGCAAACAAATTAACCAAAAATGGATGCCTTATAGCATTAGCTACCTCAAAAATCCTCTTCTCAGATAACAGTGAATCTACTTCGTCTCTAGCAATTATATCACTTTTCTTTAATGCTTTTATTGCAAAATATTCATTAGTAGGTTTGTACTGTCCTAGGATTACTTTTCCAAAATGACCTCTACCCAAAACACTAAGGAGTCTAAAACTTTCCATAGACATTTCACCAGATTGTTTTCTAGAATCTGTTTCTTTACCTAATGTTTCTATAATAGAAGATGAGCGAGATGATGATAACCGCATATTACTAGTAATTTCAACAATTTGATCTTCATTACTAGGGTATTCCAAGACCAATTTAGGAGATGGTGATGGTGGGTATTCAACTAAAGGTGTGTTACATGATGGTGTTTGTGGATCTTTTGGAACATAATTGTCTCTAGTGTAGGAATCTTCCAAAAATGCAAATGCTTCTTGCAGTTCCCTTTCCATCCTAAGTGTTGATACATTGGGAGGAGGGTGTAAAGGCAGAGTTGGTTTTGGTGGTGGGGTAACAGGCACTTGTGGTGTAACTGGAGAAGCAGGTAAACCAAGAGGTCTAACCCCTGCCATTCCAACAAGTGTGGCATTGGGATTTTCAATCTCTTTGTTATCGATGGAAGATGGCTCATAAATATGCTGGTGTGGCTGACTAATGTGGGCTGTTTGGATGTTTTGAATTGATGGTGAAGAACGTTTTAAAAGCCTGCCAAGGATAACAGCAGGTATATGCATTTCGCCATATGAAGGTCGAGGAATATTCTTCCCTTGTTGTTTGATTATTTTTCTTTGACGCTGCAGTTTAGGTTTTCTTGAAATTATAGGATTTAAGAACTTAATTTCAGCAAATAAAAGACCTTGTGGTTCCAGTTCTAAAGCCATCCCATGCCGGATATCATCAATAAATTCTTCCAATCTTAAAAATTTTACTCCACACAGTCCACGCCAATCTTTCCAGTGAATACCAATTTCGAGTTCTCTTGATTTATCCAGCTTTATGGTAAATCTGGAAGAAAACAATATTGATATTAATATTTACTGCATAAGTAAGTTTTATTCATAGTTTCAATGAAAACTATTAATAAACTTTTCAATTAATGAAATCATTATATATATAATTATATTATATATATTTGTCAATAATTTTAAAGCTATAGTATAGCTCTAAATGAATCCACTATCATTATAGTATACAGGCTTCTTCATTCATAATAATCCTTCGGCCTTTCCACAATTTTGGAAATAAATACATTAAAAAAGTTTTGCTGCAATTTTGCATTATTTAATTTAATATAAATTTTGTTTTCATTAATTAATTAGTTAAATTATCATAATACTAAATTAAGGATCGTAAATATAAAATAAAAACATGGTGTTTACTTTTTAAAAAATTGTAAAGAAAGTTTATCTTAAATTTGAACTGATGTGTTCTTATGGGGTCCATTCCAGGTACTGCAATATTTCTTGAATATGATATGGGTCTTGAACTTTAATTTCAGTTGGTCCTACCTATAGGTGTTTTATTGTATTAAGGTGGATCTGAAAGCTAGTGGGTCAAAAAGGCTAATGGATATTTCCACTGTGCCGGTTATTTTTGGCATTAACAGCAGAATTCCGAAAGTAAATCAGCTCAGTACCCTATCAAAGAAATACCAATTCAAAATTGTAGAGGCTTCTCCAAACTGTTTCTCTAATGCATCATTGAATTCTCTAGCTCTTTGCTAAAATTGTGGCCATATAACCATCAGTGTCCACCAGTCCATGGGTTTTTGTCTTTAAACAATTTGTCTCCAAATGTGCCAAGTCCAATTAAGATGACCAATAGCAAATTCCAATCTTGCTTGCCTGAGCTGCAATGAGTTTGGCTTCTGAAACTGCTTTGTGTGGCTTCAGATTTTCCACTCAAAGCCTTCTCCATAATGTTTCTTCAGTCTACTCTGAAGGTCACTACAGAAAGATATCTATTTTGCAAAGATCTCAATACTAAGAAACAGTCATCAGTTGGATTTATTATGCATAATCTTATACTTTGCACGTCTCTAGTGATATTCTGCTATCCCTAAATTACATTTATAAATTCTAAAACAATGTCAAGTGTTTATATGGAATATCTAAGATAACAATATTGTAAACTAGAATGACAGGTTAATTTTTTATTGGCAGTATATTATATCCAGCATGTGACTAATGTTTTATTACATTTTCAAATATTTTTATACAGGTACAGTACACTTTTTAATAGGTTTTCATATATTGTTTAAATGCCACACATAGAAAATTAGCACTCTACATTTTCATAATATTGGTGGCAAAAATTGATATTTATGTGCAGACCCATAGATCTACTATATGGAAAAGTAAATATTTTATAGTACAGTATACATATTTTTTAATTAAGATAGACATCCCAGTCGAATAAATAAATATTTAAATATTAAGTAGAGTAAAAATAAATAGAAGTGAGGTTACTTCTATGTATTTGTAACATAATATTACTTGAATGCCACCTGTCTTAGTCATAATATAAAAATGTGGATATGGCTTACTGATAAGATTAGGTGAGTAATCATGCAACCTCAGGAATCATAAAGATTACAATTCAAGGAAAAGGGAGATACTATTAAGGGTTGTGTAAAAATTGAAAGATTTATTTGCATTACTTACCTAAAAAATATAATATTTATAGCAATTTAAACAAGGTGAAACTGGATAATATAAAGAAATTATTCATCATAAGTAACTTGCAAGTGGATTTAAATTTCAATGAATGAAGAAAGCAACAATATAATTTCAATTAATTTTAATGTTACACAAAGATTTGGTAATAGTCACAATGAAATATCTAAGTTATGCAATAATGTTACAATATCAAAATTTTAAGTGATTTATAATAGTAGTATTCATTTTTGAAGCTTTATTATATAAAAATAAATTGCAGCCAGGTAGAATATAACACCATAACTTTATCAGTTGTTCCATGGTTATTATAAAAGTGTACCAAGTGAAAAACCAGAACTTTGGCAGCAGCATCTTACTTTTAACACTTAGCAAGGACTGTTCAATAATGAGGTTAAAAATTACAATAAGTTTAAATAAAGTAGAAAGTATATCAGAGTAAGCTTATCAATAAACTATTAAAGATGGGCAACATATAGTTTATGCTCTTACCTCTGATCCCAGGCTTGTTGTGAACAGGGCCTCCAGCTAGTTTGAGCCACTGTGTGATTATCCAACTTAAGGACAGCCATAATTTCATTGCTTGTATCTTCCTTGATACTATATGTATACTTCATTGAATTACGAATTGTAACACCTTTCACAAAAGATTTCAGATCTGAAGGACTTGCCAAGGGATCACGTCTGCTACGGCCAGGTACTTCTTCTAAAAGATCTTGACAGCCCATTAATCTTACTTCAAGGGTACCAGTAACTTGAACACATGGGCTGATCATTGGAGTTGGTGACATAAACTGAGCTCTTGAACCACTTCCCCAAGATAAGCTGACATACCCAGGACTTGAGCCAGTGCTACGTAACTCATGTCCTAATTCTATAAATGCAGGACACTCAACTGGAAGCTCTTGACGTCGCATGTCCAGAGACAAGCGTAATAAATCTAACTTTTGTGTTGACTCTAATAGATTTGTCTGGGCTTCCTGCAATGCTTTCTTATCAGTTACTTTTTTATCACTTTGCAACAGTCTGATGGCATTCTTAGATCCTTCAACAACTGCGGCCTCTATGCGTAAACGATTCCTCAACTCTGCTATTCTTTCATCAAGCAACGGATCCACGCCACTCATATCTGAGGTTCTGCCATCTCCATTTGCACCAGCATTATCCTCTTTCTGCTGCTTACTCATTTTGGATATGCGTAATTTCAGGTATTCAATTTTGTCCTTAGAGTCGGCAAGCATTTGATGTGCTTCTGCCAGAAGCTTTTTATCACGAGATTGAATACTACTGCTTATACTCTGTATCATGTTCTCAGCACCTTGCTTTACTTTTAATTCAATGTTCAACTGCTTTTCAAGCGAGGCCAATTTGCGGTCTGCAGTTCCCTCACCCAGCTGACGTTGTTGTTGCGCCGCCTCCGATGCCAGGATAATTTCTTCATCATAAGATAAATCCTCGGGAGAGGTGGGAGTAGACTGACCACGGGAAAGAAGTAACTGCGACTCCAGTTCTTGCAGGTCTGATTTGAGTTCATTGAGTTTTAAATTAGCTTTTTTCACAATATTAGCGACGTCTGATAGAGATTTTCGATCGGTTGCCACTTCACGCAGTTTCTCAGCGCCTTCCTTTATTTTCAACTCTTTACGTATCTCCCTACGTATGACATCCTTGAGTTCCTCCAACTTAGACGGCAAAGCTATTTCTGGAATACACTCCGTCTTAATTCCGTATTTGATACCCAGTTCATAGAGGACAGGGTGTCGAATATAGTCGCTGTGATAATAGCCTGGCTCTGCCATAATTGAGGATGCACAGAGTAACGTCAGTTAACCATAATTAAGTGAGAAAATATCGCTACAATTGCTTTTTGATCACAAAACGTACATAGAGATATGGCGTTTAATAATACATATACTTTGTACAATTATGTTGGAAATCATGATGTTATTACAACAAATAAAAAAACATTTCTTAAATTAAACTACAAAACAAAACAATTTATAAACAAGTTGTTCGGTCAACGAAACCAACGAAACGATGAAACCCTACCATTATACCATAGATACATAGATGACGTATACCAGAATAAAATTAGCAAAAATCTTTTTATTCTGAAAGTAATTAATTGAATTTATTTGAATACTTTTTGTTTCTAGAACGAGAATAAATAAATTTTTATAACATGAATTTCGTCCAAGTAATAATATCATGAAACTAAGACAGCATATCAAAAATCTTTACTAATGAAACCCTACATTAATATAGAATTTTGCAATCTGTATGAAATAAATAATGCCATGTGATACTTACCATGACCTAAGTGCTATACAATTATATCACACAAATATATTAATTATTATATATTAATTACAATAATATTTTCGTTCAATATTCTCGATAGATACACAGCGTAATGAGCACAAAGAGACGTTATCGCTTAATCATAAACTATTTGGAGGTATAAAACCATAGAACCATGAGTTACTTGTTAAAGATTCAATGGTTTTTGACTAAGTAAATCGGTTACATGGATATATTTATAATTGTTTTATAATATATACAACAGTAAGGCAAACAAGGAAATATTTCACCAGTGATGATATTGATGGTGAAGATGGGAATTACATGGGCTACAAAAAATAAATACAAAACACAGACAAACTTAATACATATATATATTATTTTTATCTTCAGATATTATGATGATAACTGGCCGGTCGGCTAGTATTCAAACTCTGTAGGTGAAGTGTTCTACGTTATGTAAAATTCCTACCAACATCCATATTACTTGAGCCTTAAAATTGCCTTTGCGGGGCCAAAGATGGGTTATGTCGGCCTCGCACTGACTTCGTTTTATAATGGGACAGCCACGAGAATATGCATCCACCATTTTACACTAAGACAAGTGAGCGTATGAGAAGTGAAGTTCAAATTCATTTTGACATATAAGTTATTATTCCGCGTCCTTTTTCGTCCGAGGCTCTGTGAAAATCTATATTATTATATCATGGATAGGACCACCAGGTTAAACTTCATAATTTCACTATTTCCTAGGTCTACATAGATTCTTGTTCCAGAAAAACAGAAATATATTTACTTATAATATATATAAAGTAATAAAAACATTGTACAATATATAGTGATCATAGTCATACAAGTCACAAATTGACATTGACAAAAAAGCCTGTTCGCCTTAAAAAGATTCTCATTTTGATTAATTAGATTTATCAAAATGAGACAATACTAGAATATACTATCGATAATATAGCTTTCTTGAATTTTATTTTTACAATGTAAAACCTTATACGTAGAATTTATTGGAAGCAAGAAATCTTGCTGTCAGATGTGAGAAGTGAGAATTGTAAGAAAGACATTTAACTATGTTGTCAAAAATCTGTCATTACACACCGTTTATTTTATGAAAGATAGGTCACCGTTTTAATGGAAAATAATGCCAGTTAAAGTTGATATAACTCCACCTCCCCCGGCAAACTCGAAACAACCCGGTGTAACAAAATCGCTGCTTTATAACGGTTCTAAATTTCAAGGGCATCAAGCATCCAAAGGGAATTCATATGAAGTGGAAGTAGTTTTACAGGTTAGTATTTAAAAACAAAGTACGCAAATAGAGAAATTGTGACTAAATTTCTCCTACGATCATTGCTTATAATTTTAATGGCTATATCACGTTTATTTTACCAAAATATGCGCCGCATACATAGATATTATCAAAAAAAATGCATAAACTGAAAGTAGTAGTCGAAGTACGCCTGATGATATATGAAATTATATAACTTTTTATTTTTGCAGCATGTCGATGAAGAAAATTCGTATCTTTGTGGTTATTTAAAAATTAAAGGTCTAACGGAAGAGTTTCCAACATTGACCACATTTTTTGATGGTGAAATTATATCAGCAAAATATCCTTTCTTAACACGAAAATGGGACGCTGATGAGGATGTTGACAGAAAACACTGGGTAATTGTCATTGTGAACTATTGTTAGTTGCTTATTTTTTTTACAATTGTCTTTTCTGTTTAATAGCTACCCTATGTTATGATCGACATATGTAGATACATAGATAAGTATCGTCTGATTAATTTGATCATGGTTTCTTTCCAGAGTAAGTTTGACCTGTTTGTACCATATTTAAAGACATTTAATTCAGATTCTTTTGACTATGACTCCCTTGCAAAAGCGGATTATGTATTTATGAGATGGAAAGAACATTTCTTAGTGCCGGATCATACAATTAAAGATATAAATGGTGCTTCATTTGCTGGTTTCTATTATATATGCTTCCACAAGTCTGCAGCCACAATAGAGGGTTATTACTACCATAGAAGTTCTGAATGGTAAGAAATGTTATTGTGTTAGATATTTAAGATCTACATGCTTTAAGTAAAATTTAGGAATTTTTATCCATTTTTATGTTTCATATTTAAGTTTTAATTTTCATTCAATTTTTAATAATTTTTATCTTGTGTTGCCATATTGAGTATTTAATAATTTTCAGGTATCAATCTTTGACTTTAAGTCATGTCCCGGAACACAGCATCCAAATTTATGAGTTCAGATGAAATCACAAAATGGAAACTTTCAAATTTGGATGGATATTTGTTTCCGATAGTACTTACATATATTTAAGCTGTAACTTCTTGATATCTTCAAAAAGACAAAGTACCATTGTTAAGTTTGTGTCAAACCAGAGGCTGGGTGCTTAAAAAGAGATTATACTCAGAACAAAGAAACCCAGTAAATATTTCCAATACTATTCTTTACTCTATAATATATTTAATCTGTTCTTGCATATACTTCAGCTTATAGCAGCTATTTGATATTTTCTTTTACATTTGGTTAAGCAACATCTCAATGCCCCACTTATCAACAAATCATTTAACATTAAGCCACACTAATTAGTGGAAATTTCTTAATGGATATTTTATTGTCACCAAGATGTCTTAAGTATTTTCATTGTGATATTTTGTACAAAATATTTACTTGTAAGTTTGAATATGCTAGCTTTTGTAAACTTTTGGTGACATTTAATTAGAGAATGTTAAAAGAAAAAAGTTATTTCTATTACAGCACTCTTTTATGGAGTGCAGTCTATCAAAGTGTTCTAACATTATATAACAATTTTATATAAGTAAAAATAGTATAAATATTAAAATGTTAGAATTACTTTGTCACCGTTTTGTTGAATAATATATCTATTTTAGTGAATTACATTGTATTTAGAGTGATTGTGCCGGAGTGAATGTCATTTAATGTATATGCAAGAGCAGAGAATCTCGTATGTGAACAAGATCATTTATCAAGTGTAGATATAATAGTTCATACAGTCTCTAGTAAGGAAATGTTTTTTTTTTTCAATAAAATGTCTTAAATGCAAGTTGGTCTTTCATTTGCAAATAAAATAAAAATACGTTATGTGATTTCATTTCAATCATTTTAATATAACATTGATATTTACAATAAAATACTGGCATTGACATTCTAATAATGTATCCATCAATATGCAGAAATAAACACATTTTAAAAATATGTAATTTAGTTTAGATGTAAGTTTCAAGTATTTGATATGATTTAGTTTATCTTATTCTATTTGTACAGAACAGTTTTTAGTTGCAATAGTCCTATAAGGTATGAAGTAGAAACTTGCATAAAAAAGTAACTTTCATGGACCATTTGATGACATGGTTAAGAGTTACAAATACTTATATGTATTATAATTCTTCCATGCCATATTTAAGTGGTTCAAGTCCTTAAAAGTAAGAAGTATATAATATATTATGAAACTGACAACTACATCCAGAGGTATTAAAATTGATACTAAAATAGTTTTAGTTAAGCTAAGAATACTACAATATATGTGACACACTGGTTTAAAAATATTTAATTTTAAAATTATTAGTGTTGTACTGATACATATATATTATATTGAAATGTTAGTTTCTTGTGGCGAAATGTTAACAATATAAAGTTATTAGATATTGTATGCATCAAAACACTTATTGTACCCTAAAATATACTGATAGGTACTGAAAATATTCAGCTAAGACATACATCTAATAATATTAGCATTTAAATAAATGTTTTATTTTGTTAAGAAACTAAATGCTTAAACTAAACTTTGGTGGGATCATTATATGGGTAATAGTTCGGTAATTTATATAGTTGTAAGAATTTCATTTTATTTAAAACATTACATAGATAAATTAGCACTGTTTACTATACACGACGATAGAATGGGTGATGTTTAATATTAGCTATGTTATAGTAAACATATATATATATTAAAAACATTTAAAATAATAAAAAAAATTTGGCAAGATTTTTGTCTAAGATAAATTAAAATTACCGGGGAATTTCTTACAAAAATTTTACATCATTAATGATTGTATTAATTTGTTAAAATATTTGACATTTATCATATCATATCTGGCATGAATTTCCGTTATAAGCATTATTTCGCAGGTGGGCTTAAATAATTCAAAACTCATTTTGGTTATTATTCAAATTCTTTCTATATGAAACAAATTCCTACTTATATCTATATCTACACTGAAGTTGTAAAAAAAAATATGCGTCCACATCTCGTATCTACAGTAAGTACCTACTTAATAATAATAATTTTGATTACTACTCGAGGCAAGCCAGTGCCGCTTATATTTGTACGACATCTAGAGACAACACATAAGTTTTGCATTAGGTACATTCGACTAATTCACAACAATGAATAAGAAGCAAGAAAAATATACATCATTAAAATAGGCATAAATTAAATAATCATTGATACAACAATTTACATAATACAAAACAACGATAATACTAATAGAACAATTTAAAATTTTAGTAGCAAAATAAAACGCTTAACCTGAAGAGTATTTACAAGAACTTATACAGCTAAAAAAATAATTAACTATGACTGTAATATTTGGCTTTGAAATAAATAGGCTAATAATATATTGAAAGCTATGGATGAAGGTGGCAAAAGTTTTATAAGCTGCACAATAGTTAACAAATATTAATTTTAAATGCAATAGTTTATGTGAGAATAATATTCGAGTTAAACATTATCCCATAGCTTCCATTATATATCGTCGGGTAACATCAATTTTATCTAAGATGTTGGGTAAGCAAACTATCTTTTCGATGTGCCTTCGCTGCTAAACCAATGTCTTAGACCGAGTAAACTGTATAGATCTTGGTTGTTAGCGTTGTGAGGTCTTATTGGACTAGCGTTGTGTCGGGCTACTCTGTGAGGATATCGATGAAGTCCCGAATAGGTTTCTTGTAGTCGCGGGTATAATTGAGAGTAATCAGCGTACGGATAGTTATGGGGTCGAAAATAATTATGAGGGTACGTATGATGATGTCGTCTTGGATTCTCATGCATTGCATACACTCCACCAACATGTTGCTGCCCCGGCCAATAGTCTTGCAAATGTTTAAATGGATAGTTAGATTGTGGAGACCGTAAGTGCTGATTCGGAAATGAATATCTGAAGAATAGGGTTTTGGTTGGATGATAGTTTATTGCTTTGTCGTCACTTGACGGTTGTTGAGGTTTAACAGTTTCTTGGACGGTGTCGGTTGGTTTCGGTTTGTTACGACGATGTTGAAGTTTGGTGCGCGTGCCTAAAATACTATCTTCTTTTGACGAATTATTTTTATCTTTAGCAAAACTATCGTCGGTAGTAACTTCTGCATATCTGCTTATTAGTTTGATCGCTTCCCCGATATCTGAATAGTCGTGTTCTGGATTTATTTTTGAAGTATCGCTTTGCTTTTTTAATACTTGTAAGTTGATTTGTTTAGTCGTATTATCAGCAATCTCAGAATTGTTGATTTGGGTATCGTTCAAGACTTTAGATGGCTTATTATCTGTCGATATAGATTCGCTTTGGTTTACGGTTTCGGCCTCTGCATAAATGGGTTGATTTTGATAAGCAGTATTGTATAGTACAGGATCAACGCTTACATGCCCAAAAACTTGTTCTTTTTGTCCAATGTCTGTCGAATTCAATGATTCTATCTCACTTGAATTAATCATAGGACTGTCACGCTTCGGTTTTTCATGATAAGCTAGAAAATTGGTCAGTGCGTTTTGGCTCACTACATGGGTCCCTTTTGTTCCAGTTGTGTTGTTGTCATGGGCTTGTTGCAGTTTCAGCAGTTCTAATTCAGCTTCTATGCTAGCGTCGTTTTGAGTATTTTCGCCTTTTTTGTCGAATTTGACGTAGTTGATGTCTTGCCCCTGAAAAAACAATGCAGAAATTGTTAATTAAATATTTATTGAAATAAGACTCCTAGTAATAAACTTGTTTCATCCTTTCATGGTAGAAGATATCAATTAAATTCAGGCTTTGTTGTAATAACGTTTTTAGAGTAATAATATACACTCGAGAGCAAAAATGTGGCATTTGGAAGAGGTTCTTGGTTGGTTTGGGCAGGCATTTCTATTATATTTCATCGAAATCAGCAGATTTGGAGATTTGACGGCGAACCGATTGCAGAGATATTAGGGGATCAAGTCATTCCTTACGCAAACTTCATGCATGAAAACTTTATGCTAGTTCAGAACAATTCCCGTACACATACTGTAGGTTTCGATCGACGGTATCTTATGGGAGTAGAGTAATCGAGTGCATAGAGTGACCATCACTTAGTCCGGACTTAAATCCTATTGAGCATTTATGGGCCGAGCTTAAAAACTTTGTCTTTTTGTCTGTATTTTCTTTAGAATTAATGTTTCCTTATTTGAGTTTAAGATGAATTTTGAATAATTTTTTTTTATTAATAAAAAGAATTTATTAACATGAATGTCATCTCATTTTAAAGCTAAAACTTTCACATTACGCATACGGCGTGAGTCGATTTTTTGCTCACGACTGTAGTTTATTTTTATGAGCTATTTATTTAACTGAATACCAGTTTTTATCTTTCAATAAACTATCGATCAGTCGTCACATTAAACGAGACGAGTAAAATAATTACATGAATGATGATGACACTACAGAATTTTATGTCATTATTGTAATTGTATTTCAGTGGAAACTTTTACGGTACAAATGATAAAGTTAACATTTTTAACGATGTTAAAGAGTAAAATATTGTAATCTTTAATAATTATTTCTAAGCTTTCGTTCGACAGCAATCAAGAGCTTTAATATGGTTGTGGGACGAATTGAGCATCTCAATTGAGGAACGACCACGTTGTACATATATTAGCATAACATAGCGCTTTACGCTGACGAAGTGTAAAATGAAATGCTAGACTCGTCACACTTAAAATTAAACATGAACCATAGCCATATTTGGTATTTAGTTATAGTAAATAATTAAGAGTTGCTATTTGTGCAATTGATGATCGTTTAGTACATTATTAGATACTCATTATTAAGAGAGGTTTGTTCCATGGATAGTATGATCATTATAGTTTTTTTTTAAACTTTCAAAGCAAGTGCTTGGCCAATCTCAAAATCTTCATACAACTTAAAACTAATAAAAAAACTGTTAACTTAAAAAATGATAGTTTATGTATAATATTTAAATCTTATATCTACAATATCTAGTTATATAAAGTATACAAAAGTTTGTGTAATAAAATCTTTAAAAAAACTAAAATACTTTATGACGTTCCAGAAATTATAAAGGAGATGTTGTTCACGACAATATATATATTTTTTTAATTTTTCAATCATCTTGACTACGATCAGTTTCATCAGCTTGACTACGATCCCACCTGATGTTAAGCGGAAATGCAGTCCTGGATGGTAAGGCGCACTAGCTCAGTAAATGCCTATTCACTCTACTATTGAAAATACCCACATTGTATTCGGAGGGAAAGACAGACGTGGGCAAACTATTCCAGTCCTTTGCTGTTGACGAATAATGAAAGACGAAGCAAAGTGCTTCATTCGGGTTTGAGGGATGTTCACAACAAAAGGATGAAATCTAGCAGTGCGTCGTGAGGTCCAATGGTGGAACGGGGGTGGGGGAATTAGATAATGATGACACATTTGAAATTATTTACCGTATCGCCCTGATCCTGAGATTGTAGAGGAGCAGCTTGCGCATCGTATCCGATGGGTATAGACAATTGTAGAGGACCCGGTTCTTCGTCACCATAATCATACTGCACATCGGTACCACCAGGCGACGATGTGAACAAGGCATTAAGGTGTTCCAATAAGATACGCTCGTGTTCATCTTTCTCGACTGTCACCACCTGTAAGGGTTGCTATTGTTATTATTGCTATTTTAAATATAAGAAAAAGTGATACCAAAAAGGGAGATCTGAGACGTCAGGTGAGCTGTCCCTGATTCGTAATGTTTTCCGCCATGACAACACTCAGTACAGGAGTGTTGTCATGACGGAAAACATTCCGACTTGAGATAGGCACATAAGTACCTAGTGGCCCAAATGACTAGAGACTTATGTCCAGAAATGCATGTGATGAGAGTAACATAAAAAAATATATCAAAAATTCATTAAAATATTATGATTAGAAAAATATATAGAAGATCTTGTTGAAGTGCTCAGTAACAGATTATAAAAAGTTGCAATAATATCTTATAATTTTTATTGCGTTTAGAACTCTATTAATGTACTATAAAATTAATGGAGTTAAATAAAACTATAACAAATACCTGAACACAGCCGTTTCGATCTAGCCGCTGTCCCTTAGGGCACACAAGCGGTGTGATAAACAGAGACTTGGTTGTGATTCTCCGTGCGGAGGCATTCTGATAGCCACTTTCAGGACTTTGAAGCCAGGATCGCCAGACGAGCTCGCCCGCTTGGCGGTCGAGGGTGCGCGGCGGGGCTCGGGTGGTCACGGCAGGTCCGGGGACCTCTGTGACTTGAACCTCAGGCTTGACTTCCCCTTGGGCCGTTTGTACCTCCGCCCCCTCGACCAGTGCACAGGACACCAGCAGTAACGCGGTCCACGTGTACCACATCGCAAACACCTGGAAATAAAATTGGTCGTGAAAGTAATTCTTTTACTCCATTATATATACCGGTTATAAATCTACTTTTGGCTATATATCTATTCATAGTGATAGTTAGACTGAGTTAATATTTTCTAATAGACTCTTCTGACATAGTACTATGTGTTTCTTTCTTTACAAGTAGGACTTGGAATTTATAACAATACGTAAAATATACGCAGCACACGTAATGTTAAAATGGACAGTTAGACAGAATATTTAGCGAAGCTCCTGAATTGAAAGAGAATAGGGATTATAAAGGCGAGTGAGTGCATCTATGTTATTATCAATCAATTCGGCAATATATAACATATCAAATAAAATAATACACATATCTGAACATCACACAGTTATTATTATAATTTTATTTCGAAAATTTAATACAGCTTATCTGGCTGTTTAACGTAGCAACACTGTTAATAAGTGTTGCTACCGAAAGGATTTTAAGAATTCATTTATTAGTTTTCCACTCACAATAACTAACTAAATTGATCGTAATGTAGCAAATTTCGTTGTTAATTGTGTAATATATATAATATACATATAGTATAATTTTCCTGGAATAACCGCATAACGTTGAATAACTATAAATACCATATATGTATAAACATGTCAATAAAATTTCTTAGTGATATTTTATCAATCAAGTTTCTGTCTATTGTGAATAGTCCTGTCAAGTGGTTTTATAAGCCCTTCATGTTCTGTTTTCCTCGCAAAGGAATACAGGCGTGGGTGTATTTATTTTATACGTTATGTGGAAGTGCGTATGTTATTCATCTAACATGCGTTGTTAATAAAATGGAAACTTTATAACAGATATTAATTACGGAAGTGATAACGCAGATGTGAACCGGGTGCGTCTGATATAAGAATAACAGCTGGTAAATAAATGTTTACAAATATTAATCAATGTCGATAACGATGATGATGATGATATTAATTTATCCCTAATGGGAAAGGGAAAGGACTTTAGTCCATTCAGCCAGGTCTTGTTCGTATGATGGTTGGTGTAAAACTCCCAATGTCGATAACTTTAACAACATCTATGACTAATCTCGATAACTTTAACAACAACTATGACTAATCTGAAAAGCATTTTACTTTTACGATATTGATAAAAAAATAAGTGAAATTTTATTTGATCTTAACTTAAAATACCATATGCAGGACAGCAGTTGTTGTTTAATACAGCATTATCCATCTCTTACATAATCGATAATTCTCAGGTTAGAAAAAATCAAATGACGCCGTAAACTTCGGCCAAAATATTCTCGTAAAAATCTGTTGCTAAGATTTATTTTTTTCTATAGTAGATTAAAGGTAATGGTTTTAGCTTTAGAATGAGATGACATTCATATTAATAGATTCTTAATTATTAATAATAAAAATATTTATACAAAATACGTGTTAATCTCTAAAATATGGTAACATTCAATTCAAAGAATGTACACACTAAAAGACAAAATTGAATAATAAAAAACAATTTAATATTTAGTGTTACTTCTCCTGGCTTTAATTACAGCTTTTATCGGTTCTTCATACACCGAATGAAATTATTCACTGTTTCTTGAGAAACGCCACCCCATTCTCTAGCGAGTGCAGATTGAAGCTCCTATCTTTTTAAAGTTTGTCCCTTAAATCCTCAATAGGATTTAAGTTGGGACTACATGCTGGCCACTCCATGTACTCAATTTCTACCTCCAGCAGGTACTGCCGAACAGAAGCTTGTGCATGGGCATTAGCACAAAGTTTTCATCGATAAAGCCTGCGTAAGGAATGAAATGATCCCTTAATCCTTGATCTCTGCTATATATCAGTTCGCCGTCAAACCTCCAAATCTGCCGCTAGTTTTGATGAAAAACCAACTCGGTTTTTGCCTCCTTTCAAATGATCACCCACACCATCCGAGAACCATCTCCATATATTTTCACTTATGCAGTACTGGGTGAAGCTCTCCAGGTCTTCTGTAGACTCGGCTATTGCTACCATAGTGACACATTCTGCTTTCATCTGAAACTGTTTGTCCGTACAGTTCACGTGTTCTCTTGCGAAACGTAGTAGGGCTGCTCGATGAGCTAGGGTCTACTTAGGACCAGTAGACGGCATTTTTTGAGTCAGGTTAGTCGTCTTAGTCTGCTTCTGACTGTCCAGCCGCTAACAGTCACTCCTCGGGTTTCATTTCTTTGATGTGCACTTTCTTTTGCCAGATCCGCTTCTTCAATTGAAGTTACCAGTCTCCTGGTATCGCCGGTAAACTCTGGGCACAGCAGACTAGCTCATGTTTAACACACAAGCCATTTCTCGCTGACTGTGGCCTTGTTTCGATAGGGCAACCGCTTGAACCACTTCTTTGATAGATGTACCCATTTTTAGGCAATGTTTGTCTTTAATAATAAGGGGTAAGTTTACCAGTTGACGTTTGATAACTAACTGATAAGGATAGGTCAGGTAAATTACTTAAAAATGATGATTAGCCTTGACAGCATTTGGGTCGCATGATTATAAAATATAACATTTGTTTACATTATTTAGAAGTCAAAATCTTGGATAATTCAAAAACAGAAAATCATAATTCAGGGCTCATTAATTTTTTTAAAGACATTCAACCTCGCGCATGACCTTTTGAGTTGATTTTTTTACTCACGAGTGTATTTAGTATTTTTTTTATAATAACGTTAACTTAGCCACGTGTTTGTTAAAACTGTAGTGGTCGAAATATTTTCTATTGAATATTAGAATTTCCTACAAAATGAAATGGCGTGAATATTGCTTCCTTTGATAGTAGATGATTTTATTGAATAATGCATTCAAGGAGATAGGTGATAGATCGGCTATGATCTAGAATCGTCATTGTCAATTGGATCAAGGTTCGGCCTTATCCATTAGTTAAATAGCTCATCCACGAAGCCGGTGCATAGGTAAGGGTACATATATGTATTTAATATGTGTACCGTTATTACAATGACTTTCAATTTGTATGCATCATTGATTTAAATTCAACAACGCCTACTTACGTCAGTGAAAGGTTGGTTAAGTAATTACACTTTCAAAAAAGGAAGACCTGTAATCATTGTTACATGAAGACGAAGTATTTTGGTTATGGAATATATATTTGTAATTGATATTTTATTATTTGTTATTTCCGGTTGATGGCTGTCTGTTGTGTTAGACTATTTGACAATTACTATACGAAAATAGTAGCATAACGATGATTCGAGATCTAACAAATTGTTATCCAAGTGAACTAATGTCACCGATTTCTCATAAACACTATTTTGTAAATTTTAATTCTGTATTATAGCATATTTCTTAAAAAAAATATGGCCTTAAGTGACAAATGGGCATACAGTACTTGTTACAGATAATGGTAAGTGAATACTGTACAAGCACCTACTCTTATATGTAAACTCAACTAAGATCAAATATGAACATGTTTTGTCATCCCTGATCAAATGGAAAGCCTCGCTACTGGTAGGTCTCGGCATTCCTGGACTTGCAAAACGACGCAGCAGAGTGTTATTATTATTTTTCGGTAGTATTTTGTGAGGACATGGTTGGCCCGACCGTGAAGCGATATGGTGCATCTAGATACAAGCTGCTCTACGTCTTAATTAAAAGTGTAAAGAAATGATTGATCATTCGCCTAATAACCATCTCGGGAAAAAGCTTATAATTTTTAAACTTCCGTAGTGATGATGCCTATTTTATTTTTTTACTCATTCTATAAAATGGTGGCTTTAGTTCTGGTAGTATTACAATTCAGTATGCTTAACTATAAAAGCTTAACGATAAAATTATTATCCATAATAACAATTTGGTATTTCTCATTTTGATAACATAGATTAGAGGCTTATAGGCATAGTGAGAGAGGCATGCTCAATAAAAATAAATCTATCCATTTATCAGATTGAAATACTATAAAGCTTGACCTTGAAGTCCTCTTAACAGTGGGAAAGTGAAAGTTTTAACCAACACTGTACGATTTAGAAGATTTTTCAAATAAATGATAATTATTAATAAAAATAATGACATAAAAAAATATATATTAGTAAATTATATAAATAATATATAAAATATTGTTTTCATGCTTTCACGTCGGTCATTATGACTGACAATGACTGGGTGTGTTCATCCAGACCCGAAAACCATTGCTTATGATGCACAAATATTGTCTCACAGATGCAAATCCGACCCTGGATCAGCGACGCAACATCCACGTTCTATAACCGCTACTCCGTGTCCACGTACAAATACATCATATCCTATATAAACGTGTTGCAGTCCAGGTATGAGATAAGAAGAAGGTTCGAATTCATTATGTCCATGATATGGCATTTACGATATGTACTTTTACATAGACCCTAACACGGCTCGGTTGTTTTTTAATGCATTAATTAAGAAATTAATAAAGTTTATTATCTGTTCAACCTTTACAACTATATACGAGTACATCTTTAATAATAGGCTCTCAGATGGAGGCTTTCTTTTCTTTGACCTGGTGTTTAGTGATGTTATATTCATGTGTAGAATCATGAGTACAGAGATCTACTCTTACCATACGAAATATTACAGCGTATGTTACTATTTCACGTTAGTATTCTGTGAGACTGGTGTGGTGTGGACCAGGGAAGCCTGGTCGATCCTACACATTGTGCAAAGAATATAACTTAAAATGTCAGGTCACTGCAGTCAATTTTCATTAAAATATTACAAAATCATTAAAACTTCACTTAAGCATTTCTCTTACTATTTTGTTTTGTTGCACGGTGCGCTGCTACCGAGTCTATTTTAAACCTGCTATTGAGTCTTATCTTTTATGTTATGTTAGCACAATACTAGGGTTTAGGATTTGTTAGAATAACTAAATTAATGTATATATATGCATTTTAATTTTTATATTTTTATTAACCCACAAGAAATTATGTGGAATAAACGCCTTCATATGGACTTACATCCATCCTCAACAAAGACTACATCGTCACCCGTGAGAACTAAAATGGAATGCCTCGTTACCATAAACTAGGCCTTCGGGTCCCTAGGCTTAGCAGCGGATAACGCTGTTTCACGTTGGATTCCTATGACCTATTCGTCCTGAGCTCGTGACGGATAAATTGAGAAGTTATAGTCGGAAATTGTTTGGGCATATAATGAGAAGCGTTGAAAACCTTTTTAATAGGGTTGTGATGAGCATAAACGTGGAGGGTAGCCATGCGACAGGAAAAGCAATGGAAAGGTTGGATGGATTGAATGAGTTGAAAACGTTAAAAGAAAGATATTCAGTTCCTATTACAATCCTGCTAATAATGCTTATTCTCCAGAGATCAGGACCAGGGACACTTTTGAAATTTGTTTGGTTTCGCCTCAATTTTATTAGGCATTTGGAGGTCAGGGTCAATCATGTGTTGAAAGAGCATTTAACCTAATAAAACAAAACTAAAAATGTCAAATATAATTTCTTTAATTCAAAAATTGACAGAAACATCTTAAGATTTAAAAAATCAACCTTATTTATATATACAAACATAATGTTTTATATTGATTCAAATTTTTTTTTTCTCTTACTACGTAAAGAAACTGTAATAGCGTCACGAGTTATAAACACGGCAATGATATATGTCACTTCCTATGACCATGAATGTATATAGACACTGCCAACTTGCATTGCCAATCTATTAATTACCTTTATAATGACAAAATATTATAAATCTTTACTTTTATAAATTTTTAATACAATTAAAATTCAATAGGGACTTTCTTTTAAATATTTTGATGAAACAATTGCTTTTTTTCTCTTTTATTTTTTTTCAATATGGGTTTGGAAATACAATTTCTTAAATACTTTCCAGAGACAAGTCCAACAGTCACTATATAAATAATCGGTATCCTGAGCAAGACGAGCGTCAAACGGCAGTTACCTAATATGCAAATTTGTCCGACATCGTGCTTGTCCAGTTAGCGGGCAACACTTTCTCGACGCCATCGCGTTATTACCATACAATAGGCAAGGGGCTTTAATGCCTCCGATATCAGTAATACCCGAACAAACCTTGTCTACAAACGTGTTGTAAAATCATAATCCCGATGGACAACACTATACTTAGTATGTACTGTAACTGTAAACTGTGCTTTATTACTATACAAATCGAACCCACTTCACAAACGTAAGTTCTAATGAAGTAATAATAAAAAGAATATTTTGTTTTCTATAAAAGCGAGTCACCCCACGACTTCATTACCGCAACCCACCTGTCGCTGGGGTGCTAGCAACGGAACCCGACCGTGACTATAGAAAGTTGGGAATGCACGATCCCCTACTTGCTCAACGTGTTGATTCACGCACTCGTATTAATTAAAGGAAACAGATACGCATCTCAATACATGTGAAAGATATACACTCTTAACGAGGATAACTCAACAGTGTCGAGTCGCTGCTAGCTGTAGACTCAATTAACGAAGCGCTTATCATTACTTCGATGAAGTTTGGAGCTATACATGTACACTGGCGCCGAATTTTCTCAGAAACACTCGACGCCAGTTCAGTTGAAAGCTATTTGTGTGCAACCCTGCGCTCGCGCAACTCGGTTCCGCGACTGTCGTCTCGCTCTCGCATGCATGTCAAGGTAGGGTTCAACATTCGAGGATTTGGTACGCGCCGATAATAATACGTCGAAACGGAATATTTGATTTGGTGTTGTGCATCTGTTTCAAATTACAGAACGATATCATTGGGTCAAAACAATTGAACATGTACAAATATGCTATCAAGAATAATTAAAAATCACTTTCTAATCGTTTTGCATATCGATTATTAAACCCGTATTAAGCATTAAAACAACAAAAAGCTTCCGTGAGTGCGTTCGAAGTCGGCGCCTGGAGATCATTGCCAGATACCGCCAATAGATCGCGACGGGGTCAACAGCCACTGTCCTTGTTTCGCACACTAAAATATTTACCCGTACATACAATGGCTGTCCACGTTGGCTTACTCATGACTAGGGTCAAGGGAATTAACAATGTTTACAGCAGCGTATTGTTATTATACAATAAGGCGTGTCGTAACATACAATTACCGTCGCGTCTGCATTACCGTTTAACAATAACCGGCATATGGTTTGACCCCAAAAACGTTGACACTTCGGAAAAGTGCGCGTATTTCTTACTAATACAATAGAATAAACAGACAGGTAAACTTGACGATGCTCAAATTGCAAAATTTATCGTATTATCTTCAAAGTTTCGAAAAAGATCTGCACGAAGGCAAACAGTAGATTTAAAACAGCTTCAATCTTAGGAGAGACTTGCTTAAATACTGTACGATCGTTGACAACATAAGGACTATGTTTTTTTTTTTATGTTTTTTTTTTTATAAAAAAAATATAAAATATTGTCCTTATGTTTATTTTAAATTCATCGTTATTATTAGTATACATTTTTGAATCTGGGATCTGTTTAAACATATATCTATATGAAAACTAAAAGTATTAAAACTGTTGAACGCTGCTGTTCTTCGTATGGGGACCGTAGACCTTTATGATTACTGATGACGGAAGTTTCCATCTCAGTATTCTGGGTGTGTTCATCGCATGTGTAACTTGTGTCTTTGCTTATGTAGGTTGATAATGGATATAGGTATTTATGGGACGCAGTCAACATTTACGGGCAAAATGTACTGGTTTATCAGACTCAGATTCTTTTAAAATAAGAATTGCAATTTAATACCTTACTTATTAACTGCACTATTTACAAAGTTTTTTTTAACATGTCATAGCTTTATAAATGGAGTATAAGTAGGGATAAAAATTATTCAATAACCGAATTAAATCATATTCTAATAAGTAGAGTAAGTTTCAATAGCTGTAAAGCTATACTGCAGTTTGTTTCTAGCTGCAGAATGAATGGGTCAACTCTACCGGTGTTCGACCACGTCCTCACAGAATACCAGCGTAAATAGCAGCATAACGCTACTGTGTTTCGTCTGGTGGGTCTAGGGATCCGGAGACCTTTATTACTGGTGACGAGATATTCCATCTCAGTCCTCAAGGGTGTCAATGCATATGCATTATGATTCCATGTCAAGTATGAATGTAGGTGTCACGGGAAGGAATCACTTACCATCATATGGACCGTATGATCGTTTGTTATTCGCAATGTAATAAAAAGAAAAAGTAAAAAGTTAGGATGGGCTTTTAATAAATTAATTCCGAATTCTAAAGTTAGGCAATTTTATCCATTACTACTGCAATTTTGTATAGTGGTCATTCATGTGAAGTCTTATCTATTACACATTAAATTTAATGTTGGCACTTGTGACGTTCATCTTTGTCTAAATTAATAATATAATTGTTTAATTAATGAGTTATTCGTTCATTCCAAAAAAATTTCAACGTATTAAAAAAGTTCAACGTATTAAGCTTTTTATTCCCGGTATCGATGCCAATACCATTGAATTTGTAACATTAAATTATTGTTAGTTGTATTTGATGACAGTTTTGTGTAACATACAATAGTGTATGTACCGTGTGCGTGACATCGCATTTCACGTGTCATGCTTCCTAAACTTATTACACATACATTACATTGGAATAGAGAAGTGAACAATGCGCAGTTAATCTGGTAATTATCAGAAGATATCGCTATGGTTGAAATCAGCCAGGGGGACATCTGCATCAGGAGGATAGACAGACAAGAGGATGATACAATTTCTACGTGGTAGAGTCTCACTGGCGTAGATTACGGCACGACTAGGTTGGTTCTGCCGACGGAAGTAGTGAACTCTTACGAAAATAGATTGAGGCGTAGCACAGCTTGTTCAGTAAGGTGGAGATAAGGAGTGGAGTACGTTTTATATTTTTGAAGTAATAAAGCATTTGCATCTCGATTCTTTGACGAGATTGCACTGATATAAACAAAGCATTGAAGACAAAAAAGTTGATAGAAAATTGGCAATGTAATATATTTAATGAGATGATTTGTCTTTATAGCTTCTTTTTCTGTAAAAATAGGTTATTTTTTAAATGAAACTTGATATAATGTAACGGGCGACTTTCTTTGCACATGTTTTTTAAGTTAAGGTTTTAAACATGTTACCAAATTCGCTTTATTTGCAAAGTATATACTGGTTTTGATCTGGTTGGACGGGTTTGTATGTTATAAATAATAATAATGATTTGGTTCCTGCAGCTGCACGTTTTGTCACTCTCTTGGGTAAGTGTGCCATTGATTGCTAAGAGCGACCGCCGACCTACTGACTGAATGCTATATCGGCCATGGGTTTATGTTTTTACGGATATTCTTATCTAAGTTCATATAATTATATAATTTTTTAAAGTTATATCTCTTTGGGCAAGTTGAGAGTGAAATCTTATGAGGCCATGGAAGTTATGCGCGCGGTTTTAAATGAAAACTCGACACAATGTAGTTTAAAATTTTGGGTGGTGTCAAAATGATTGCTACTTTACTACCTTTATAGACGGATTTTGAAGATAATGTTTAATAATAACAATTTTAAAAGTTAAAGAAAAAGTACTAAACTACGCATGCGGTAGAGATTAAATAAAAAAATACATACTTCAAAATTAAGTAGGATTCAAAATTAATGATCTCCTCTATGTTATTTTCTGTGAAATTACTTCATTTACTGCTATTAATGTGAATTGCATAATTTTTCTATAAGATCATATTAGAAGTTAGAAAAAAGAACGTTTATAAAAAAAAACATTGCAGCTAATCACTTTTGGGCCATTATTTACGTTCATGTCAAAATAACGACATTTCTCAGTGAATAATAATTTAAATTACAAATGCTAACTATCCCTTAATAACACGATGTGTTGCGAACCTACACAGTAGAACATGTGACGAGACATCTTTACTTTTCGAACGTCACGGTGTAGGGATTCAATTGATGTAGTTTCGAGTGATTTTTTGTTTGGACTCTTAAGTTTTCTATGACACTGATGATACGTATAAATATTTAAATATTTGTTTCGCTTTGTTAGGGCCACAGCTTTCTGTTTGAATTTAGCATGCGAAAAAGTTTTTGATGAGTTCATCCCAAATTGGATGAAGCTAAAATTGCTTGCAATTTATTAATATAGTTTCTATATATTATTAAAAAATATATTTTTTAGGGCCTTATCCATGTACATTTTATTGTAGTGCAATATAAGTAAAACATACAACATAATAAATAGTTTTTTTTAAAACCGTAATTTATTTTAAAAAACCTAAAAGCATGACACAAATGGTGATATGAAATTTAAGTCTTAATTTTTAGTATTGTTATAACACCTGCGTCACCATTATCCTTCAAAGATTAATCTTTAGTGTTTTAATCGTTGCCGTGCGTTTACTAGATACACGATTCGGTACTTGTTTGAGTAATTATTTAAATCCATGAAATGTGAAAAGTTTAAATAATTGTCTAAGTAAGAATTCCATGCTTTATTTCTAAAGTAAGTTTTGTTTAAGAGTTTTAATCTAGTAGCTAATAAGTTTGATTATGTATATAATATGTTTTTGTTGATTAAATATGTGAACAGATTAA
Source organism: Teinopalpus imperialis (assembly GCA_029286865.1). Lineage (NCBI taxonomy): Eukaryota > Metazoa > Arthropoda > Insecta > Lepidoptera > Papilionidae > Teinopalpus > Teinopalpus imperialis. Next base: position 6,223,943 of record JAGSMU010000003.1, on the reverse strand, counting down.
GATTTTATAAACAGAGTGAATAAACTAATCCCTTCGTAACAAGATTAAATTTCGATCATATATGTTCACTTCAAAGTATTAAAAGGAAGTTGTAAGGGCCCAGAAATTGTAAGGGTCCGCTCAATTTACGCCCCAATTATTAGACGCGTTTCCGAACGGATGACACGACGTTGATAATAATTGGAGTGCGAATGTAAACTGAAACTATACTCTAACCGAAGCAAATGTGTATGGTATTTTGGTACTAGACGATATTTAAAAACATACGAGTATAAGGTTATTAGTATTACAATATTTGATTCCATATCATTTACAAATCGTCGATGCATAACTTTTAATGCTCCGTTCGACATATTTTCCGTTCTTTATATTAAGATTTTATTATCAATCTCGTAGGGTGTTATAATTGTAACATGTCTACGCACTAAGCTCTTGTTTGAATGCTTAAGGTATATATGCTGACGAAAAGCTATATTTATTCTTGAGTTCCATATACAGAGAATGGAATAAGGGAATTCAAAGAAGAGGTTATCATTGAGGCTTTGCTTGAATAATTAAGGTTATTTATGGCTCTCGTAAACGTAATAAAATAATCTGTGTTAATCTTCCAAGTTCAGGAGAATTGTGATAACCCTTAGCAAATACATATACTCTTAGCAAAAAAGTGGATCAATGGCAACAATATGCTATTGATCCACTTTTTTGTCATGGCAACAATGTCTATTTGTGGTGAAATATATTCATATAACTTTAATTTTTGGTATACATATACATAGATGGTAGAGTCAAGCCGCAGCCATAAACTAGCTGGTGGCACGGATAGACTTAGCTTAGCTGCTTTAGCGCTACTGTGTTTCATCTTGAGTGTTAAATAAACTAGAGGAATGTATTGCTAAGGATGAGACATCCCATCTTAGTCTCAGGGGCGTCAAGGCATCTGCATTATAATTCCTTTTCGGGAATGAATTGGTGAGTGCGGATATCATGGGCCACAGAAAATATTTACCTTTATGTAAACTATGTGCTCATTTCAAATATAAGTGTACTACATAAGTTTATGTACAACGTTTGTGCTATATGACTTAAGGGACAGTGCAATATAAATGGCAGATATTTTTGACCGCGCTTTCATGGTCAAGACAACCGCGTTTAACAGCGGACGCGCGAGCAATCAGACCTTTAAAGGTTATGTGATTGCTGCAGGACTTGTTATGCGACGAATTTATCTCAATGCTCGTTCGAAAATTTCTCTGGTACATATTTTGTTGTTTGTGGTTTCCGTTGATGTCATTAAACTCACAAGACCGTGAAAACTTTCAGAGCGTCTGTAGACGCGTGCATGATATTATCGTGATCAAGATATATGTAAACGCAATTTTCATTTAATATATATTTTTTATTACATTGAGAGTAACAAACGAGCACACAGTTCGCCTGATGGTAAGTGATTCCTGCGGCCCGTGACATCTATATTCATCCTTGACAAGGAATCATAATGCAGATGCGATGTCACCCTTGAGGACTGTGATGGAACGCCTCGTCATTAGTAATAAAGGTCTTTGATCCCTGCACTCACATCTCGAAACACAGCCTGCGTCACCCATATACATATAGAGGTCTCGACTGAGTGCCATAAGCGCTCGGTCACCTCTCAACCCGGTGAAACTGTAAAATCCCTCGGCCTAACAGCGGCCATCAGCCCCTAAAAGATAAAAAAAAGAAAAAAAACAAGAGCAGCGTTATGCTGCTATTTACGCTGGTATTCTGTGAGGGCGTGGTCCTACCCCGGCCGAGCTGACTCATTCATTCTGCAGCTAGAAATAAACTGTAGCGTAGCTCTACTATTGTTATTCTTCATCTGATGATTTTACTATTTCTAGACTCTCATACTGCAAATTTACAGTTATAATATGTATGTCGTAATAATTATAAATAAATTAACGTTATTACACGAGGTCTTGAAGTGACATTTTTTAAAATCGAGAATTTGGCAACGTTTAAAATATCGATTGTGATAACACTTTTCGATTTTAAATAGAAGATTACCTTTGCAATGACCTGAATCTTACGATACTAGTCATTCATTACATCGTCGATAGGGATATAAACACACGCAGGTTGTGTACGTATATCTACGTCATAATATTTATCCCTAGTAACTACATTTATGTGTTATCATAATTACACACCACATTTTAATATTGACCAATATGTATATGTAATAAATGGAAGTGAGTGATGCCTCGATATGATGGATTTAACAAGAGGAGTATAAATAATTTAAGTATACTATTTAAATAAATTGCATATTTTATAACAATCTATATATAAAAATCCTTTTCAATTTGCATCGTATCCATGATGTCGAGGAAACAATTTCGAAGCAATAGATGCAAAATATAAGACAGATAAAATGTAATCAAAATTTCAAGTTTTCTTAGTAAAATATACTATATATAATAATCACCATAATTAATAAAAAAACTATTTATGTAAAACGAAAAAAGAAGAAATGTATTAAGATTATTAGGCATTGTTTTGTTTCTAAACTATTCGGTGTATTCGAATTAGATTACTAGATCTAAATTTACTTTTTTACTAGATATAAAGTTTTGGTTTAAATTTAAATATTTTTCTTAAAATCGTAAAAATTAGTTTTTGTAGTTTGTTCAGCACTTAAATAAGTTATGCGAATAAAACTAATTTTATGGATTTTATTGCGTTTATTTTAAACTTTTTTATCTCGACGATTCAAGCGTTTAACAGCACTCACGGGATGGATTGAGCTGTCACAGGGAGGAAGTATTTGCCGTCCTGATTCCATAATTACTTTGCATAGATCGAACCAAAAATAAATAATTAAAGTTTATGTTAGATCGGCTTTACTATGAGTGCTGACTGCCATGCTGTTAAACGTGAATAAGTATTACGGATTTTTGTTTAGTTTAGTTATTTTAGTCTTAGAATAATTAGTGTGATTTTATTCGCGTATATATGGAAATAATTAAGTTATGCGGATTAAAATTTTTCATTTATTAATGTTATAAGTATATCATGAACGTTGCAGAGGCAGCTATTATAAAAAAAGAACAATATATCAATTGCTTGCATGTGAGTGAATTGTCATGCCCAAGAGATAGGCAAGCTTACCTTGAGGAGAGACGCGCTTCGTCGTGCGCCGGTCACATTATAACGGGCGTCGGCACTCGCCCAGTGGAGCCCTGCAACCAGGAAATAAGCGTTTTAATTAAAACTGTCCAATGAACGAGAATGCTGTTGAACTAACTACTTACTAAATGGCTTGTGTTATGAACACATAATTTGTGACGCTAAACGCTTTGTGTCTAAGTTTTTGAAATTCCATTCATAATTGTTATGCTAGTAAATTAAAAATTAACTTGGGTTTAACAATTAAAACATTAAAGATGTTTCGCACAGGTAAGGAGTAAAGTGGAGGTCACTCGGGTCAAATCAAGTCACTCACTCATATCTTAGTCCTTACGGGTCACCACACATGCATCTTCATGTTAATTTGGCATTAATGATGGACTTATATGTCTAAGGGCTAGAACAGAACAGCATTGTGCATCTCTAAGTAAAAAATACTTTTTCATTTGTTGTTCGAAATGCTGTCTTATCATGTCTCGTAGTCTTTTCACATCGATTAATGTAAGAGGTGTTTCTAGACTATTATGCGTTAAAGTGGAATGAAAGATGTTTTAAGGAATAGTGATTTACATATTAATAAATCTTTATTAAAATTTCCTCTATAAACTTTATAACAAGTTTGGAAGAAGTAATCGATGTTGTAGCAAAGAATGGGAATTGATCTTGGGGACTGGAAATTTTATATATCGATCCAAATGTGCAATTTACATAAAGAAGTTTGTTTTATAACCGAATTTGACGGAAATTAACAAAACGGATAGACATATTGGTGTGCAGTTTGTTGATCCGTCGTTCATCCGTTCGTTCTTTTTTCAGCTTGAGAGGCGTGACTGTTTGGAGTAATATAGTTTTGATCTTTAAAACTCCATTTTAAATAAATGGGCTCTGTTAATAAAATATATGTTTATATAATTTGGATTTTCTTCATTTAGTAATAGAATTAATAGTATGTTCAAGTTTAAACTATCCAAGGGCAATGGAATTTAATTTACATATTCCGGTTTTAAATAAATAGCCTTAGGGATACGATTTAAAGTTTCGCAGTAAATTAAGAAAGTTCTGGGCGCATATTTGACTAAAAACATGTACAACCAGTGCTCGACTTTATGTTACATAATTTTTTTTTAAATGTTTAGATATTATTTGCTTTACTTAGAAACCTTTTACGAGAAGGACATGATTAGGTGTGCGGCATTTTATATCATAGATTTAGTATAATATTTTCAGCAATAGAGATAATGATAGTCTGGGGTGATGATTCTGATGATTGCTTCATTGTTTTTACAGAACAATTATCTTTTCTTTTATAATATAAATTCAAATCATCTTCGTCCTAAATCTCAAATAGGAATAATAAGCTCTTTTTTTGTAATTCTTACTAGCGTGTTGTAACTAGGCGTTGATCAAGATAATTGAGGTATATCATGAAGTGTTATGATAAAAATGTATAATACAATTAGATGTTAACATGAGAATTACTTACACCAGTCTAATTATTTTAGATTTGGTTGCAAAACCTGTATAATATTCTTATCACTTAATTAAAATTTCGAAAATTTATAGTTTGTTTGTGATATATATTATCAACTTCAAAAATTTTGAGCATTTCTTAAATTTGTTCTTAAGATCTGCACGCGAAAACTTTTATTTAATTTAGAAATGTTTTATCTTCCTCATATAGTTCCTGTCTCATGTCCTACAGACATAATTCGTCTGGAGCGCTTTCTAGTAATATCTGTGAAGTGCGTCGTACAGAATGTGGCGGTGCAACATTGTCGATGCGTCGCGATGGCATACAAACTATGAAAGTGGACCGGCCAAGCCCACTAGAGGCCGAAACTAACGAGTGCTGCTGAGAAAATTCTCTAGTGTGAACGTGATGGATAATGATAATAATAATAATAATAATGATAATAATAATAATAATAATGATAATAATAATAATAATGATAATAATAATAATAATGAAGAATTTTTAGATAGTAATATTAGTATTAGTTAGATAGTAATTCAAAAAGAAAAATTTTACATTTTAAAGACTAAAAGTGCACTTATATTATAAAATATCTCATAATTCCTCCTGCTCTCTCCATTATTTTCCGTGTGCCGCTACTCTCATCCAAAGTGGTCCTAAGGTCATTTTTAGGATGGTTAATTAGATACCTATAAATATTTTTTGGTGTGTCATGTATATTACATGGTAGATACAATACATTGTGTATTCTGTGTACGTTAAGAAATTGGAAACAGAATTTTTAGCATTTTCGAAACGTCTACTAAAGTATGATCGCGTCCTGATTAATTCCGACTACGGCCGTAAATTTCTGATCATTAGTTATAATATAATTAATTAAAAAAATAAAGACATATATTATACTATAAATTCTAGGTACACACATCAGGCAAATGCTGAACATAGTTCTTATATCTATCAAGTTGACTACCTTCCTTATTTTTTTTTTCTTTCCTACCTAAATATATATATATATATATATATATATATATATACATATATACATATATATATATATTGTATATAATGCATTGATCATCTAATGACGGGTGAGCACAGCATCCGTGATTACGAAGTTAATATAATAATTATCATTATCTTAGTCCATTACTAGTTCACTGCTGAACATAGGGTTTCTTCAGAGACTGCCATGATGTGCGATCTAGAGCCACCGGCAGTTTATTATACATTACATTTTCATCACTTTACTATATATAGGAAAAAAAAAATAAGTAACCAATTGCAATTTAAGCAAAAGAATATACACATTGATCATAGTCTATTCTATTGATAAAAAAATCAAATTGTTTCGTTTTACACTTTCCTTAATATATTTTTGGATTAGAGGCTAACGTACTGCAGTCAGGAATCCTATGAAATCTAAAGGAATTTCCTATAGGAATCCATTCTGAATTTTATTAAGAAAGTTTTCTTTTATTAAGAGGACATTCTGTTTAACAAATCTAATATAACTTTTAAAGTAATTTCATTTAGTTTATATTAGAAAAATGTAATGGTTTTTTTTGTGGACGTCAATAATTCTGTATGGACTAAATTATTTAATTCCCCCTATTAAAGACCTCAACCCTTTAGACTTCAAATTATGGTCAGTTTTAGAGGACATGGCCTGCTCTAAACGACACGGCGACATTCAGTCTTAAAAAATCTTTGGAGCAAGCAGTGGCGAAATTTCCCTTGGAAACAGTGCGTAAATCCATAGATTCGTGGCCAAACAGATTAAAGGCCTGTATAAAGCCAAAGGTGGCCATTTGGTATAAATTTTAATAATATTGCATTACTTCTTTAAAAAAAATGCATTTTCATTTGTAACAGAACTTATGGCCGGACTAGGTATATATATTATTTCTTTTTTTTATTACATTGAGAGTAACAAACGAGAACCTAATGGCAAGTGATTCCTGCGGCCCATGATTATCTACATTCATTCTTGACAAGGAATCATAATGCCGACGCGTTGTCACCTTAGAGAACTGAGATGGAATGGCTCGTCACCAGTAATAATAATCTCCGGATCCCTGCACTCACCAGCCGAAACGAAACGCATCAACATTATGCTGCTATTTTACGCTGGTATTCTGTGAGGGTGTGGTCCTACCCTGGTTGAGCTGGCCCATTTATTCTGCAGCTATAAAGAAACTGTAGTGTAGCTCTACCATTGTCAAAAATGACTTAAAGTTTAAATCATTCCTGCGTAATAAAACATTTTTACATGGATAATAAATTGTAACGCGAAATTCATTCCGGGTAAGCCCATTGTTGAGGTACAATTCCCCTCCCGGCGTTTTCGTAAAGAAGACATTTACATAAACATCGTTTTGAAAAGTATACTCGTACCTTTCGTCAAATTTATTAGAAACTAACCGACCAGAGTCTGGTGTATAACTTGCTTGTGTCAAATAAATGCGCAATGAGCTTCTAATTTCATCTGGCATGACCCGTGTATATGGAAGAGCATAGTTCCATAATGAGATTCTTGTAGTAAGCCAGTTAAAGTTATAAACTTATCAAAAACGTATCCGTTGATCCGTTGAGTAATACAGGATTCTCTGTTAGTTAAGTTTGACCTTAACTGAAGATAAACCTTATTTCCCTTACGTGAAAACTTTTATTTTCGTCAACGTACTTTATACATACACTCTTGTTAGCCAAATTAGAGTTTTGCAATCTTAGTATTAATTAATAATAATATTATTAAGATTTATGTTAATATAACTTTACTGTGCCTCGAAATAAATTTTATAGAAATGTTTATTTTTAATATAAAGCAATGATTGCATAAGAGCTAAAGAAAAAAATCAGAAAGCCATAAATGGCAGCGTAACAAAACACAAAAGAATATCCAGCACAAAGAGATTAGCCGTCAGTTAGTAGACAAAGAGAATGTCAATATTGGTATGTATGGACGATAAACATTGGACGTCTCAGGCGACCGGCTCCCGAGAATCTGACTACATCCAACCTGGTATTCATTGCATACAAAATATAGCGATGAATCGAGATTATTTCAGGAACAATGCAACGGAACTATCGAGTTATTAATCCAATTCTTACTACTTCGTATCTATTATACCTTAATGTAAGTTAAGCCATCATTTAATACATTTATAACAGATTAAATATTGGTAAACCTAAATTGTACAATGTTCTATTATAAATATATAGATTGCGTCTCGGACCATTTTATAAATAAAGTCGCTGATGAAATCAATATCAGTGTATATAGAACAATGATATTTTTATGACGTTATAAGTATACTTAAAGGCTTGTTGTTGTCCTTGTGTGTACACATAGGCCATATGAAGTTATGTTTACCATGTTTGTAATGCCTACAAAACCAGTGTAAATTAACAATGTGCGCGTACTTTCTGTTTATAGTTTTTTTATAATATTATACATCATTATAAAAGACTTAGAACGAGAACAACATAGAAAAAAAACAATATATTTTTTTAATATTGGCAACGTTTCACTTAATATAGTAACTAATAAGTACCTGTGTCTTGGATAAATGGCTTCTGAATACAACAAAATATGTAATTGCTTGTAAGTTTTTAATATATATGTGCGAGTCAATTATTTGTAAAAACGACTTGAAGGAGACTACTTATTTACAGACAGATACAGCGAGAGCTATAACAATGCATTTACTTGAATCAGGATTTGTCTACGACCCATGATACCTCGTCCCTCTTAATAACACGATGTAATTTGAATGAGTTATCACCATTGAGGACATCATTGTGGAGATTAGTGGTCCGGATACAAATATTATCGATTTATTTCTTTTATATATATGTAATAAGTTGGATATCCTAGCCCCCGCTTATTGAACTAATTGTAATGAATTAACATCTTTAGAATTAAACAAATGTTTGTAACATACTAAATAAATATTGCCCATTTATTATCAGTTATATTAGTGATAAATTAATTATAGATGAAGTTATGCTAACAACTCAACGAGTACACAGGAGTAGAACACAGGAGTTTATTCAGTGTTTATTGGCATTACTTAATTACATAATCCTAAATTATCCCTAATATCATTCTTGTTTTCCAAACAAACAATGCATCTGAATTTTGATTCTTTGTCAAGTAGGTTTGAATTACTTACCACCACGTAGAGGTTCGTTAGTGTTGATAATCGATTGTCAACCCTAATAAATTATATATAAATTAAATTAAAATAAAGTAAGGCAGCTTAGACAGTGGTAGAGCTACACGGCAGCTTTGTTTCTAGCTGCAAAACGAATGGGTCAGCTCGACCGGGGTAGGACCACGCCCTCACAGAATACCAGTGTGAAATAGCGGCACAATGCTGCAGTGTTTTGGTCTGGTGAAGGCAGGGATCGGGAGACCTTTATTACTAGTGACGAGGCATTCCATCTCAGTCATCAAGGGTGACAACGCATCTGCATTATGATTTATTGTCAAGGTTGAATATTGATGTCATGGGCCGCAGGATTCACTTGCCATCAGGTGAACTGTGTGCTCGTTTGTTACTCTCAATATAATAAGAAAGGCAAATAAATGGGTTAAAATGCATGAATGACAACTAAATTGTAACTTTATGAAATACAACACGTACAGGGTACGCGTGCAATCTATTATTTAAAAAAAGTATTCTACTGAAATCATAATGACCGTCGTCAATTCTCATGCTTACATTATAGGTTAACTTTACATCTCGTAGCTATTACAAATTTTACTGAATGACCACGGATTTCGCATTTGACTATTTTTTCATGAAGTTTTTTTTTTAACAAACGAGCATATAGTTTACCAGTTGGTAAGTCATTCCTGGAGCCAATGACATATACATTCGTCCTTGCCAAGGACTTAGGGGTCAGCAACCTCGAGGGAAGCCAGTGTCCGACCAAGCCGGGGTAAAAAAATTGGTTCCTCTCTCTCAACCTCGATGTCCGCTCGCGACTCGGCAGTCCGATAATGACCCATTCCTACGCACCAATGCTTATGGCACTATAACATTGAAATCGACCAGGAGGACAACGATCTGTTTCCCCTAGCACCTTCGCTCACTGTGGGAGTATCTTTATGTCAATTTGATTTTCGAGTGGTAGAGCAACTGCAGCTAGAAACAAACTGCAATGTAGCAGTTTGTGTCTAGTTTCAGAATGAATGGGTCAACTCGATCGGAGTAGTACCACACCCTCACAGAAAACCAGCGTAAAATAGCAGCATCCGGTGACCTTTATTACTGGTGATAAGGCATTCCATCTCAGTTCTCAAGGTTTGTGCCCTGTGACAAGGAATCATAATGCGGATCACCTGGATGAGGTGACCGAGCGCTTATGGCACTTAGTCCAGACTTCTATATGTATATGGGTGACGCTGCTGTATTTCGACTTGTGAGTGCAGGGATCAAAGACCTTTATTACTAGTGGCGAGGCGTTCCATCTCAGTCCTGAAGGGTGCCATGGCATCTGCATTATGATTCCTTGTCAAGGATGAGAATGTAGATGTCATGGGCCGCAGGAACTGTGCTCGTTTGTTATTCTAAATGTAATTAAAAAAAAAAATTACTCCCATGGATATATAGGCTTTTTTTTATATTTAAAACCTAATAATGTGAACTCGTAATAAACTTACGTTGCAATTATGGTAATATTTTTTTATATATTATTGATATCATGAAGTAGGGGTACGATCGCATATATGTAAAGCAGGTATCGTCATTTTATGCGGCCTTCACTATGTATTATGAGTTCATGACACGATCATAATAAGAAAATGTTTTATTAAATGATAAGCTTCTACGGGAGCAAAAGTCATTTGATAAGGCGTGTATTGAAAAAATAAACTATTTCCTACTATTGTAGTAAAATTGTGTATTGATGATTCGTGCATAGAAATAGAACATTTTTTTGAAAATTAAGGTACAGAGATTTAAAGGACGTTGCCTTAATTTCCATTCAATTATGATTGTTTGAAGAGAGAACGCAATTCGTTTTCAGTAATAGGGTCTACGGTTCTTGCCACTTATTCAATACATCAATAGTATTAAACTTTAGTCAGTATTATTTGAGAGCGTAGTAATTTCATGTTAGTGCTATTTTTCAGTTGAAAGATGGTCTGGTATAGTGCAAAATGCTGATAATTTTAAAAACGATTCAGAGTTGAACATTGTAAAAATACTCTATAAAACATTTACTAATGACTTGCATAATGAACAATAAATATAATGAAAAATATCGATATCTTATATATAGTTATTTTTCAAGAAATTTTTTAAATATAAATTTTCGAAATTTCGGAAAATCAATATCATTATTTTTTTTAATGTATAAGTTGCCAGCTCTGAAATTACAAATGGTTTGTTATAATATTACCACTGAAAAACCATCAAAAACGTTGTCTTATATATCAGTATTTCGTTATTGTCAATTTATGAAAACTTATCTTTATTACACACCCTATTGTCGTCTTACTAATCATGGACTACTTCATCACAGAGACAATCATCTATTTGAATCACTATGCTATGCTACATTGCTAAAGACTATCGTTTGTTTATGCTGTAAAATAGCAATATTTTTGCCTATGTCCGTAATAAGGAATAGAACTAGGTCTTCTCTTAGTTATTTAATTGTTTAATGTTAAATTTGGGAACTATATTACAAAGATTTTAAGTGAACGTAATAAAAAGTTGTATACCATTAAAATAAATGAAAAAAAAACATGAAAATAAAGTAAATAAGTACTGTTTGTGATTTACAAGAAAGACACAGTCGCGAACTAGTCTGTTAACTATTCATGAAAGTTGCTCCAGCGATGGAGTAAGAATGTCAACCGGCGCCGGCGCCGGTGTTGGACTTAAGTATCGACTTATTTGGCTGCATATCATTTATAATACCCTTACACTTTAATATATCAATAAAAATTGATATTACGGATTAATTTATCCTATAATAACCTTTTAATTCCAAGAAAATTAATGACCATAACCTCAAATAACGTTTTTTACTTTTACATACGCTATAACTAAGACTAATAATCGACTTTTGAACCTTTATCTGTTCCCAAACGGGTAAATTATTACAACTTTTTCGAATTTAATAATCTAGCTTCAAATAGTCTTTCCGATAGTCAGGCGCCGATTCTATTGTGTTCCGTATAGAGTAGTAACGAAAGACTTAAAAAAAATAGTGCTCAAAATAAATAATGGTTGAATTCTTTTAATGACATTGATAGTAATGGTAATAATTAATCACAATTATATAAACAAAGGCTTAAATAATTACAAACTGATATTATCCATATACGTACGTGTATTTGCGATGAAATAGCAGTTGCCTTCACGGTGTATTAGAGTTGATAAAGTTTTCTTGCAATAAAAACAGCATGACGAATCGGTTGCAGAAGTCATGCTATTTAGTTCTGAAGAAATATTTTTTCTTATCCAGGCACCTTTTATGCAATATATTTACCATCTTTAAGATAGGCTTTTAATGTGAAGTTAGAAAAAGATATAAATACAATATATTGGAACACGGAAGAAAATATATTTTAAATATAAAAACATTAATTTATAATAATAACTAATGTGATAGGGTCATACTTTATACGCGCAGTAGTGCAAATAGGTCGTTCGACCTGGACAGGACTACTTTTTTAGAGAATACTGGTGTAATTTAGAAGTGTGATGATTTCTTATGGTGGTAAACGAAGCTTTCAGGGAATCATGTGCTTAGTTTGTCGCCTTTTAAATTTAGAATGTAATTATAACTCACGGTTTTAAATCGATATTTGAAATGATTTTAATAAAATCACGTGGTTGAATTAAATCGATTCTGTCACAAGATACGAAGGTCATTGCGCTCGAGTATGATATGAGTTTATTACGCAAAACAATAACTAGTTCAAGTCTGCAATGGCAGCGTACATATCGTATGTTATATACAGTACATTCGATATGAATAAGCCAGTAATAAAAACTAATTTAATTATTCAAGTATCATTATTAAATAGACTAATAAGGTATATATGTTCATCTATCAGATGTAAAATTATAATGAAGAGAAATAAATATTCAACACTACCTATATTAACACCGTCTTTTCTATACTCTACAGAAATATTCAAACGTCATATTAATGTAGTAATTAGAAATTCACGACGAATAAATTATTCAATTTGGATAATTTTTATCACTATCATAATTACATATATCATGAGGGTTAATTCAAGATCAGAGTTATAAAAAAAATATTTGGACCGAGAAATTTTGCGCCATTTATAACATCCGTGCGATTACAATGGCAGGGAACTGATTGCTATAATGGCATAATAAATGTCACAATATTCAGTAATACCATTAGTTAAAGCTCAGTGAGTACGATTATCTTTCATATAATAGGGGAATTTTCTTAAGAGTAGAACTAAGGCATAAAAACGTAAAAAACAAAATACAATGCCCTTTTCTTAACGGTTAGTTACTAACCGTCTATAAAACAATAAAGTGTTTATATTTGAATTGATTATTTTGAGTTATCGCTGAATTAAGAAAAAGATTGATATAAGACAGACGTAATAACACATTTTTATTTGTTGCGTAAAATTTGGGAATTACTTATAAGTACTCAAATCATCTGATGGCTTCCTTAAGCCCATGACAACAACATGATCTTGACTAAAGAATCCATAATGCAGATACTATTCTGTGAAAGTTTAGTCTTTTCTCGGTCGAATTGATATCTTCGTGCTTTACTTAATTTTCTTTCGCTATTTATAACTGCGGCGTAGCTTTATTAGTTGTTATTAAATGTCTACGTCGATTTATATATCAATCTGTCTATAAGATTATATTTATTTATTTATTTTATTTGATATACAATTACAACTTCAACCATTTATTTCTTCTCTTTAGCAACCGTGCTAGGTCCTAGACCTGTGTTACAGCTGCTAAGCCCCTCCTCCGGATGAAGTATAATTTAAATAAAACTTAGAATTACTGTTACATTAAAACTATAAATTAATTAAAGAAAAAAGAAAGAATATCCCGATAAGGGAGGTAGTAGTAAATTTTCTTAGTTTAAAATCGTACACACAAAGTATAACTAGTCTAGTGAATTAACATTTTATATCATAATTGAGTGGTACAAGAGAAGGTTAAGGGCGATTTATAAAAATGTTACAATAATATTTGCTTAACTTAAATTTACAATACAAATATTTTTGTGGTATATAAATAAAGATAGATATAGATATATATTTGTTTGTTTGTAAAAACATTTCCTTCACATCCCGGGTAAAATTTTCTTATTTATTTTAAGATTACTTTAGATATTTAGGCAATTTAATAGTCATGAGCAAAAATCTGAATTTAAATCATAGTTTTGATTGCTAATCACAAAGTACACATTAAGTACACACTCGTTCGTACAACGATAAACGTAAACATTAAAAATTCCGTCCGCGGTCAGGACGTCACGTGGCAGCTTCCGCAATATGGCGTCCCTTTACGAATACCATATAGTGATTCGGTGTAATCCCGACTGGGAAACGGAATCGAATTTAACGATCGAAAGTATTGATACAAAACTAATCGCCAGCATCGTTATTATAAAAGTATAGATACTATCAGGTGTCAGGTACTTGATTTCTGACTAACAAATATCGTTTGCAAAAGTAGCGTAGTAGTAGTTATGTATACTAAATCAAAAAAAATACTTGATAACCAAAAATATATATACAAAAGTTTAGGACCACCTTAATTAAAGTAGGAAAAGAAGTAAAACTTCAATAAAATATTAAATGTTTAATTGACCTGTTTCATCATCTAATAGAACATTGATTGACAAACAATATATTGTAAAAGCGTAAAGAAATATTAACGGTCCATGCAAAAAAGGCTATAGTAAGCTAAGCTGATTTTTCATAAAAAAAATCCTTCTTTACGTTTTATGACTTTCTTCACAAGTCTCGGCATTCGGGCAATCAATTTGTTGTTGTGTCTTGTGATATATTGTTCCAATTTTCGCATAAAGCATTTCACATTTCTCGCGAGGATGGGCTACGATTACGGACGTTCCTATCAAGCTCTTCTCACAAAAGTTCAATGGGATTGAGATGCGGGCTCTGAGGAGGGCAAACCACGTTTTTTAAGACCCCTTGTGCCTCTTTCTCTTCTAAATATCCTCTAAATAATTTTTAGCTATGCTTTGGATCATTATCTTGTTGCAAAATAAACCCATCTCCAATTAATCGCAACCCGGAAGATACGGCATTTTGTTCTAAAATGTTTTTGTACTGTTCCTTTTTCAAAATTCCTTCTATATTAATCAAATCGCCAGTTCCTTCGCTAGAGAAGAAACCCCAGAGCATAATTGAGTCACCACCATGCTTGATTGTTGGGACTACACAATCGGACATCACCTTTTCTTGCGCACTGCGTTGTACGTAAATTCTACGTTCTGAACCGAATAGTTCAAACTTGGTTTCATCGGTCCAAAGCACTTTTTTAAAATCTTCCTAAGTCCAATGTCTCATGGGCAAGAGCTCACTGCATCTGTTTTTTCTTGTTTCGTGGCCTTAGCAGAGGTTTTTTTTTACGGCAACGCGACCATACAATTTCGCATCTCTCAGTCGCCGTATTACCGTAGTCAATGATCAAGGTTTAACTCGTGTTTTGTTTACTGCAACGCGGATTTCTGGTGCTGTTAAGCGTCTATTTCGCTTGCTGGTAACAACAATTAATCTATCTTCACTAGACGTGGTATCTCTCGGGCTTCCCGAGCGTGGACGATCTTGAAAACTGCCTGTCTCCCTGTATCGAGTTATTGTGCCATGAACACAAGTCTACGATAACTTCAGTTGTGAAGCAATCTCACGTTCGAATTTGCCTTCATTATGTAAAACAACGATGGGAGAACTCACTTTACTGCTAAATGCTGGAGCTTTTCCCATTTTATGAAGTCTTCACTGTAGAAACCACAGGTTTAGACTAATTGAGTTTGTTTGTGAACAAACCCAAGTAAACTCGGGTAGTAATAAGTCAGAAACACGTGTTTGCTGGAGCTAAATAATCCTAATCATTGACCAATACGTAACAAAAGCAAAGTAATTAGTAATGAGGACATTATAAAAATATTATTACGACTTTACCTGCCTCTAGCGCAGCGTTTGTCGCTGTTTGAAAACAATAGATGTTTATTGTCCAATAAATTGAAAGTACACTAAAGAATGACTTCTTTAAATATTCGATACTAACAATAGAATATGCAGATGCGCATTTCTTTTATTTATCCTATGGGATTTTATTACAATTCATGGACAATAATTTAGTTTATGTGCGGTCTTAAACTTTTGGCCAACAGGGTATTTTTGTCTTGTGCCTAAGAACGTTACTCTATTCTCGTTTGAATAAATTCGTGTTTGAAACTATTAAAATATTAAATTTACCCATTTACACGTAGGTGTGTTGGTGTTGTTGCTTTCACCGATCTTTCATAACTTTTATTTTTAGTTCAGTTTACGTCTTGCTGGCGGTACAAAGTTAAAAATGTATTTAAAATTTAATCAGTTATTGGATTGGTATGCGTGTTTTTTTGCATATAGTTATGAGTTAATAATGTGTTTGTGCATTTTTTATTGACATGGAAATTTACTGTCCTATTCTCACACAATCATTCAAAATATTGAATAGAATATAAATGTAGGTTATAATTAACAGATTTTTGTGTATGAAACTAAGAGTAATAAGCATATAGTTCAACGATGGTTATCGACGACAGGTATGAATGCTACACACACATCACGGCACATCCACATGTAAATGGCGTAGGTCACCCCTGAAGACTGCAATTGAGATGCAGTGTCTCGTTACATGTAATTGGGTCTCCGATTTCATGTAACAATGATCATAACACATAAACGCGTTAATTTATAATTCTGTGTAGGCATGACTTTTCACGGTATAATCACTATTTACACTGCATCTATTTTCTATCAGCGGGGCTTTACCACTGTTATCTAGATACTTCTTTCATTAATTATAATTAAATGCTGGACAATATAAATAACACTGTTTAATTAAAGCAAAAAGCGACATCATTGACACGTGTAGTCTATCCGACTTCAAAATGTATTTGTGGTCATGCGTCGATTTTTATTAAGTCAGGTTTTTGTTTAAATAATTTCTTTTTATGAACACCAATCATCAAAACTCATGATCACCGCAGTCCACGAAAGTCCCCAACACCAGAGACGTTGCTTTCCCAACCTTTAAGAAAGGCTCTTTTCTTGAAGGTCCCTAAGTTGTATGTACTGACCATAGCTGATTCTACGGAGCTGTTGTGCGTGGAAGAAAACTTCATAGAAAGCGTGTAGTAATAACGACGATTATTTATTTGATTGTTTATTAATTGAGATGATGTGGATGAAATTTTAAATTCTGTCGATATGAAAGATGTTTAAACACAGCGGCTGGAATAACTTTGAACAACTCAGAATACTACCCGGATCCTGGATCGGAAAGTACTTGGTCGTCGATGATTTGAGTCGCTCTTCATTGAACGGGGTTAAATGGGAGGACCTGTGGGGTTAAAGGGCTGTGCCAAAAATGAGAACAGTACTCCATGTGAGGTCGAACTTGTACAGCTCAAATAGATCAGCTTCATTAGGGTAGGCTCACGTTTTCTTAAATGGTACCTATTCTGGCCATAAACACTGTTGCATAAAACTTTTCTTTTTTCTACTTTTTAATTATTTTGAATTTGGAACACGTATATTATTATATGTCGTCATTGAAAGAAGGAAACGGGAAATTTTTAGGGGTGACAAAGTATTTGTGATTATTTATATGTACGTTACATATGCGTATCATGGGTCGCATTAATCACATACTGTCAGTTGAATTGTTAGCTCGTTTGTGGCCTTAATATAATAAAAATCTGTGTTTATAACTATATGTATGAAATAAGAAAACCGGAGACTTTATTATTACTGGTAATAGGGTATTTCATTTTAGTCCTCAAGACTCACCATCAAGTGAATCGTGTGAACTCTACTCTGTGAAATTACTACGATACAAAACAAAGACTAAAGATAAGTTATAACACACAGTTATAACTTACCCTGAGGCTTTCTCATTATAACCTTTTTTATATTCATGTTATATATATGCTATATATGAAATTAATATAAAATAAAATAAAGGTGCTTATAGCGGATATCAGACCATTCAAATGTTGCGTAAGCAGCGACATTCTTTTTTAGCCATTGTACGCATTGTGTAAGACAAAGGTTGTTTCCTGCAAAAAGTTTCGATATATTTAGATGTCTTGACTCAAAAACCCAAAACATTCGTTTGTCTGTTGAGTTTTGGATATTAATAGCACGTAGTTATAATGTATGGTAAACCGAAAACCATGAATAAAAATTAAAGCACTTGATGTAAATGGTCTTGCTATTAGTAAAATTAGTTATAGTATCGGCGGATGCACGACAAGTCATTAGTAGAAATGGGTTCTAAGAATGTGGACGCATATAATATCTTATGTTACACTCAATTATGCATAAATATTTATAGTTATATTTTGCGTATTTCGAGAAGTGGAGATCGGAATAATTATGATGCAATTTGGACAATTAAGACTAATTTCTTTATGTTCAAAAATCCTGTAAGGGAGATTCCCTTACAGGATTTTTTTTTTAGTAGGATGCATTGCATTATACTCATGACTTACAGGATCCCTATCCTGTAAGTCATGAGTATAATGCATGCTTGTATATGGAATCAGTTAAACAAATGTTCCTTTTTCTCATAATTTATGATAAATCTCCTTGGAATGGAGGTATAATGAAGTAATGAAATGTCAATAATATAGAAAATGGTGTAGAAACTTTGATTTTATAAATAAAAACATACTTTAATTATGTTCTTTGACTTTTTTGAGGGCCGTGTAGCTTAGTTATCACAGAATCTAGATTCTAGAAATAAGCGATGCAGAATCTAGAATCTTGATTCTGCGTCGCTTATTATGAGTTTGATTCCAAGCCAAGGGTGCAATACAGATTGTTGGTTTTCTGATTTGGGTAGGTTGTGGGCACTGACTAAATCTGGACCTTTTTCCAATAAAAACCTACATCCATCCTCAAAATAGAATCAAGATGCGTGCGTCACCCCTAGGGACTAACATGGAGTGCCTTGTTATACAGCACTATTATGCTGCTATTTTAATTGTCCTTCCGCGGTCGAGCTAATCCATTCATGCAGCAGCTATTTACCACCAGTATTAAAACGCTGTTGTTGTTGTTTTTATAGTGTGTGACTAAATAATTAAGCAACACGGTAATGACGTCGAAACGTGATTTCCTAACCGTGTAGTGTCGATTAAAACTACAAAGCATAAATTATAATAAATTTATAAGCCGTTTGTCACTGTCTAAACGTAACAAGACACTCGGAAAAGAGTTAGGGAATATACCAAAAGGGATATATACCAAAATTGTTTATTTATGTAGTAATACGTTGTAAAGACCTATTCGTGTGACTAATTCGATATTTAGGACATCGGTAATGACACTGTCGATATGTGAGTTCCTAAATGCAGAGCTCCTTAATCGATACAGTGGTAACAAGTACAATTAAACCACTAAAACACTTATGATAAAATAATAGGCGTCACGTCTGTAGATAGACTAATGAGTGAGGTAATTTTGGAATTAGTGATGCCAGGGTAATACCCCGTACTCATTAATGTTAAGTTTTTAGGTCAACTATTTTTTTTGTGGCTTCTTGAATTCAGTAACTGTTAATTGCAGTACGTGCTATAAGTATAACATAAAATCGTCGACTAAATTAAATTAAATTGTTCTTAAGCGAAACTATAAGATAGGGATTATGCTTTTATGTCCAGCCCTGTCTATCTATGCTATTAAAGGTTTACATTCCAAGAATATTATGAAAGGAATCCGGTGATCCGATTGTTGGTAACCAACCATTCCATCTCGCCGGTGAAAATACATGCACATCTTAGATTTTTATTGAGGATAAATGCAGATGTCATAGGCTTACAGTCTACCAGGTGAACGGTGTGATTGAATTGTATAAAAAAATATTTAGGGCCTGTCGCTTTATGGATTCACTCAGAATAGGCATAGCAGAATGACATC
Organism: Teinopalpus imperialis; assembly: GCA_029286865.1. Lineage (NCBI taxonomy): Eukaryota > Metazoa > Arthropoda > Insecta > Lepidoptera > Papilionidae > Teinopalpus > Teinopalpus imperialis. Next base: position 6,204,105 of record JAGSMU010000003.1, on the reverse strand, counting down.
CATGCCTATTTCATTGTCCAACACTAAACAAAAAAGCAGAGAGTAGGTCAATTATTTAATCCCATTTTAATAGATTTTGCGAGAGTTGAAATTTAAACCATCATCACGATAATGTTATGCTACCTTACGTACCTATATTATAACATATTATGTAACTAAACTAACTAAACTTTTTATTTTGTATCTTTTTATTTTCATATACATATTATGGTTTTTTTGTTCTTATATGTAATACTAATAATGGCATAAAATAGTTGTAAGCGTTTTTAAATAGTTAATGTAACGTGTCCTTCATATAACTAAGAAGCGTAATTTTTGCATACGTATAGAATATATATACGTAATATTTTATAGTTATGTAGAGCTCCCATGTATCACAATTACAATCATGAATGATATATAATGAAGATGTAATACGCACTACACGCATTTTATATATCATTAGAAATTTCAAGCTGATATCGAACAATTTTGTATTCTTGCCAAGAATCCATGATAATGAGGACGTAGCTGTAGTGTATCATTATTTTACTTTTCGTTATATTTAGCACTTAAGAACATTAATTACTTGGTCTCTGTAATGTAGTTAATGGCAGCATAGGCACGTCTCATGATAATTTAATTTATTTTATTCTTTTATTTACCTCATTTGTAAAGCGTAAGTTAAAGGTAAAATTAAAGTTTAAAATGGATTATTTTCCGGGAAAGGTGATTTTAATCTGGATGACGACGAACATCGTTTAGAGATAACACATGCCAACGGCTCTTTGATATTCGTATCCGCAGACGTATCATGTTATTTTTCTTGCATCCGTTGCGTTCTTAAAATACGCATTTTATTTCAATTTAGTACTTATTTTATTATAATAAGTGGAAAAGCCACCTCCGTTGTCCCTACAAACAAAATATCAACTTTCGATCAAATAGTTATGGAGTTTTTTATTTAAATTAGCCAAAAGGATTTCCAAAATATAAAGCTCAAATAGTGCTTCAATTCTATTTCAATTTTATATGTTACATTAATTTTAAATGTCACAAATATTTAAATAAAAACAATATTTTATATCTTCATATCTTTTATTTTAGAATTCTATATTTTCTTCTATCAAAACATTATAAGTTATATTAATAATATAAGGAATTCTTTTCGGCATACGGGGTATCACGCATTGTGCCAAAATTATATAAAGGAAATTCATTAAGCTTTCACGTTTGGAATGGAATGGATGTAAAAGAAAGATGAATCAAATGGGCATATTGCTATTGTTTGCGGCCATAAGACACCTCGGCAATGTCCTCATTATTGTTGTATTGCTTCTGATCGCCTAGTACTTCATTTTACGGACAATCACCATTGTTTGGATGAGGTCTTTTGTCTGCGTATTACGAGCAAAGGAAGTCATTAGGTCTACCGATTATTAAAAATTACATTGATATTACAACGTATAAAGATTATAATCTTATATTTTTATCTTATTTTATTAGCTTCTAAAAATATAAATATAAGACACAATTTTGTTGGTTTCAGAGCGGACAACAAATTTTATATGACATATCATATTTATGTAATATAAAACCCGATTTAGGAGACACTGAGAATTATGTGACAAAATATATTATCAAATAAATAAAATTATGATACTTTAATATTCAAGAAGCATATATTGTAACAGAAGCGAGTACTTGATCTACCTAACGATACCGACGGTCCCTTTGCCCATAGATCTTCATCTGTGATGATACAGATTCTTTGTTAAAAATTACGACTAAGATGGATCGATTCGTAACTAGTTTTGTTTATGGTTTTATTTAATATTCATATGACACACCTTCATTATTCTATTCTACGTTAAGTGTCTTAGAGCATCTGTATTCTTGCTTAGTTTTATTATGCTTCTACGTCTTGGGTTTAGCATTAATTTGACGGCTTCTTGGCATAGTATTAGTTAGAATATCTGGTTGCTGCGTTGCGGTTAAATTTTCAGCTGAGGAACAATATTTGTGCATCACAAATATGTCAGCGAAACTGTGACTTTCTTACGATGTTATGGAATCCATATTGTATCGGAATAGGGAAGTGGTGACTCGTTGAGAGAACGTTGAGTGGTTGACCCCTTCGTCAGTCGATATCATATGGTAATCAAAAGATATCGAAATCGTCTAGTCCATCCGTTTCTGAATCAGTTGGTTCGCTTTTGGTATTAACGGGGTTCGCAATCTGTTCATTAAATAAGACCTGTATACAAATTATTTGATTATTATAGCTTGCTTTTTTTTTTAAATTATTGATCATTAACATTAAAAATTAATGCGATATTTAAATTAACTTTTTTATTAAATTGAGAGTAACAAAAGAACACACTCTTCACCTGATGGTAAGTGATTGATGCAGCACATGACATCTGTATATCCTTGACAAGGAATCATAATGTAGAAGCGTTGTTACCCTTGGGGACTGAGATGGAATGCCAAGTCACCAGTGATTAAGGTCTCCAGATCCCGAAACACAGCAGCATTATGCTGCCATTTTACGCTGGTATTCGGTGAGGGCGTGATCTTACCCCGGTCGAGCTGACCCATTCATTCCGCGCATTCTACCACTGTTCAATTGCCAAATTTAATTACCACTATTAATTAAAATGTTATTATAAATTTATAATAATGTGTATAGGCGTTTTTACTTAGTTTATGTCTTTTTCGTGGATCGCGACATGTTTGAGAAACAATGGTCACAGCTAGATGTTAGGCATATTATTGAAATACTATTATCTCAACTTATATTACACGTACTGATACAATTATACACATGCGGATAACTTTCAAGGCAAGGTTCCACAAGCTAGTCATACTTATTGACAATTGACAAATACGTCCGCGGAAAAGCGGTTGCATGCAGTGTGGAATATTTATTTGTTTGATGGACATGACTTGACGTGGGTTCCTCTTTAAAATATAAGTATATACCGGAGTAATTAAAAAAAAAAAATGTTATAAGCAGTTAAAATAATGGTTGTTTTATAGAATAGAATTTTTAATTATGCTACGTAATTTAAGTTTGTTAAGTAACATCCTCGTACTAGAAAATTAAGTGTAGCACTACTGCAGGACCTCACTAGTATTAGTATTTCTAGTCTTATAACTAAAAAATTGACAGATATAATGGTAACCTATTTGAAAAAAAGAAATACTTATAAACGTTAGTTCCAATAACTTATTTCTTAGAATAACTTTACATATATATTTAATAAAACTTGTAAAAAATTAAGGTCAAGTGATAATAATACGAAGAATACACAAATTAAAAGTAATTTAGAATTTTATAGAATATAAAAATCGAATGGAAATGATATGAATATATATTACATTGTATAGAATAGTTCTGATGTTACTCAATAAAATAACGGAAGCAAAAATATATAAAATAAACTATTAAATATCTAAAAAATGGAATAGATTAAAATATAACACGTCCAAATCAAAAGAGAAAAAAGCAATATATTTGTCTATGGGAATCTAATTTATGTAACTACGAGTATGTTGCAGACGATCACTAGTAACTGAAGTGTGGTGGGTGGCTGGACATGATGCACTTTGTACACAACGTAAATAAATGAAAATACTACCTGTAATTTTATAAATTATGAATGTTGTACAATTGATAATATTTTTATATAATCTATCAGGAACTCTGCAGTGCAAAAATAAAACTAAGGTATTCAGTGTTGCAAAGTTAGCGTTATAATATAAAAATTGTGAAAGTTAAAAAAAAAAATAGCAACTTATTGCTTATATCATAAATAGACTCCAAATCTGCCGGTCTCGTTTACAACATGCGAAGGAGGAATAGAGCTGTTGCATGAATACTGAGTTTCAACGCCACAGCCAACAAGCCGGCGTTATTTGAGTACCGTGAGGAATGCACGCGGCTTCTAATGAAATACGGGGAATGGTTTTAAACTGTCCTAGTAATACACACGTTATTATTCGATTTCATACCGCGGGCGTCCCAAACAAATTTATTCGCGATACCGCTTTATATAAGGCCGGTTTACTCCAATTAACATAGATAGGAGCGCCGCTGGAGTTTCTTGCGTTACTTCTTCTCCAGCGACAACGCATTCCGAAGTGGTGGTAAATGTCGTTAATAATAATAATATTAATTTAGTTAATCCGTTAGAAGGAACTGATCGAGCCGAGGTTCGGCCATATCGGGCACCCTCGAGACAGTTGCTTTCACGCGCAGGGTCCTAGCCAAGGTTTCGGCTGAGTACCCTAAGCGGTGGGCCAGCTTTCAACCCGGTGAAGTCATAAAAGACCTTAGCTAATCAAGTGGGCATCAGCCATAAAAAAAATCGATTACTCCATATATGTATGAAATGTTTTAGTCGTTTATAACTCGTTATTGGTAGGTGGTTAGGCAGTACCCAATTTAGGGATTTTGTTTTTAAAGGATTATCAGGTTTGAAATTAATAAATTTTTGTAACCATAAAAGCCCTTTATACGTTTTGCGGTTTTAATACTTACTTCAGAAACCATACCAATAAAAGTAAAGTAAATAGAAATTAATTACTTTTTGAAACTAGAAAAAGTAATTTTAATTGGTTTATGCATGTATGTTTCAGGAGTACAGCAGTAGATTTGATCGCGGGGTTATCATCAGATTATTACACGATGACATCAAGTGCAAACTCAAGCACAAATCGCTTCCTGATATAATACATGTGTGGATGAGAGAAAGCTTGACCGAAAGGTGTCAAAGACGCAAGTTGCTCCAAAAGTTTTGAAAGGAACACATTCGAAACTCAGAACCCAAAACCGACAATTTTTGATGCAATATTACTATAAATTACTACAACTTTTTGTGTACTCTATTAATAATACTTTATTTTCCTGGAAACCTTTATTAAGGTATAATATACGATGTTTTTTAATTACGATTCTTACAATCTTTATATATATTATTCACTAATTTACTATTTTTTATTTATTTAATATCTAAATTTATAATTTACCCATTTAGGTTTAATTTTGAGATGACATATGTAGTCTACTGGAAGGCCATTTCCATGACCCTCGAGTTAATCTGCAGTTTGTTTCAAGCTGCAGAATGAGTGGGTCAGCTCAACCGGGGCAGGTGTTTCGTCTGGTGAATTTAGGTGCATTCCATCTCAGTCCTCAAGGGTGACAACTCATCCGCATTATGATTCCTGGTCAAGGATGAATGTAGATGTCATGGGCCGCAGTAATCAGTTACCATCAGGTGAACAATGTTATAAAAAAATCAAAATAATATTGTACTTCAGCGGAGAAAAGAAGCCAGGCGCCGCGACAAGGCAGTAAAGTACTCTAGCAACTACACTACGCGGCCGTCATGATTTTTGTATAAAAAAATTAAATACAATATGTAACATTTACTACCTCAGTACAGTAATTATATTAGCTCCTAAGTTCATGCCTTAACTGCCGCGATGAGTCAAACGATACTTAGACGAGAAAAAGCGTTTTTCAAACACAGCGCACACCGTCCAGTTACATTTCGAATACAGGAATCACTCACACGCGATAGTATGCAGATATACTTGCATTGCTACAGCTATTCCCGTAATTAAGCTTATCTCTGGAATTCATTCCAAATCGTAAAATCAGTTTCGCTTTGATGAAAACGTATTGCATTTTGTGTGAATTGAATAATGACGTGACATTTGGCGTACAGAGTATAAACAGGATTTACGATATTTGCAATTCATTTGCAATTTGAGCTTTTGTGTAAATTAATTTTGTTTAATTGCGCAATAGTTATTCTAAGTTGAATTAATTAAATGAAATGTACAATACGAGGGTATATATATATTGTAATTCGATTTATTGTTTAAATTTTTCACTGTTTAAGCGTGACAAAAACAACGTCAGTGGAGGATAGATAAGTAGAGGAAGGACAGTATTGACGTCGTACAGTCACGTGCAGTGAATGTTACCTTGAGAGCCTTGCATCGTTGTGATAAGATTCAAAAGCTTTCGGAACCTTTTACATGTCATTGCACGCGACTGTACCTACGTGTTAGGTTGCTTTTTCCTTAGCGTTTAAAATCGCAATTGCAGTGTATTCGCCTCGAATGCCTTCCTGTCTCGTTCCTAGGCCATTAAATGCAAGAAAGGTAAATAAAAACAAAGGGGAAACTGAAATTGTCCCCAAAGGCGCACGTATATATGTATGTATATAACTATCGCAATTTATTCGTGGAGAACTTACTACTCCTTTACTACCCTTTTTGACCTATGCCATGCTTAATTTATTTAACCTCCGTTCTATTTATTAATTTTAAACACTAAAAATAAAAAAACTGAGAGTTTTAGATTGCACTGCAGTTTTTTCTAGCTGCAGAATGAATGGATGGCCCTCACATAATACTAGCGTAAAATAGCACGCAGCAGACGAAACAGCAGCATAATGCTGGGATCCGGAGACCATAGTCCTCAAGGCTGACAATGCATCTGCATTGATTCCTTGTCAAGGATGAATGAAGATGTCATGGGCCGCAGGATTCACTTATCATCAGGTGAACTGTATGCTCGTTTGTTACTCTCAAAGTAATAAAAAAAAAAGATATATCTCTAATAAGAAAATTATTACATCTCTTTTTCAAAGTTTACCCAATGTACCCTCTGCAAATTCATTGTATTTATTTAAGTGTCTGACAGGAATGGAGTAATGAGAAGGGTTGTATACAGGAATTAATTTTTGATGCCTTTATCCTACTCCCTTCCCTCTTTGACATCCATTCGTGAACTTTATTATAACCAGTATAATATTTTTACCATTCTGTCATTGTAATAATGCTGTCCAGTAATTATCATATTAGTTACTCTTTGAAAAAAAAATCGTAATAGAATAAGTTGAATTATAACTGTAAAAAATATATTCAGTATTAATGAGAAGGGAATTTTGCTGTCAGCGGTTAATGTTCGTGTTATGTAAATAGATTTAATTAATTCAAATATAAGACAAAATAATATAAATTATTTCTAATTTAAATGCAAGTGTTTCCACATTTCAGTTTAAACTTAGAATTGTTCATCAGACACAAATATCAAAGATTTTTTTTCTGTACGTATAATGCGTGAAACCGAAATTAATAGATACAATATAGTTGAGATTTAAACCCATGACATCACTAGAATATGAGACCAATGTTTTAACCACTAAGTTATCCGCGTTTTGTCCAATAAACTATGAGTTCTATACAGACTACGTAAATGTTAATTTGTGCGATGTTACATGATATTGTGTATATAAAACTTAAAAACGTATTTTTTTAGTGTTAGTGAAACTGGCTTCGGCTTTGGCTTTTGATGATATACTTGCTTCCTCTGATACGTAATGGCTGTACAAATATCAATATTAACTAGTGATTCCTTTTTCCGTTCTCACAACTTACGCTCTTTTATCTGGTATATTTTTTATCAAAATTTTCTACAAAAACCTTTTCTCTATTTAAATTGATATTCTCAATTTAAAACCTTAACACTTCAGTATCGTGTAAGCAATAAATAATATTGCAATTTCATCAAAAGTTTTAAGTTTAGCTTGTTATTGCTGCCATGATTAACTAGGATCAAACCTTATCTTCATTCAATTATTATAAATACGATTTAAAAAGGCTTAAACAGTTTTAGAAACTTGAAACTTTGTATGATTTTTGTATCATTATTTGAAGGATCTTATAATTTACATGAACCAAACCGCACATACTTGTACACGCAAGAAATTTTAAATTACTTTATAATTATAAGGTTCCGGCGAGTGTTGACAAATGGTTGTCAGTTATCAATGAACGGGCAGGTCTATTTGGGTCCGTGTAAAAACTCGGCATTAATTATCTGGCCTTACAGCTATTATTAAACAACAGGTTCTCAGGTTGAGTGTTAGCAACTCGTTAACATACCTACGTTCGCTACTTATCAAAATAGTCTTACTTTCTATAAAAGGAAATCGAAATTATCTCACTACATGGATACATTCCATTTCTCTCTCGGCGGTTTTGATAATTGAACACTGCAAGGTTTTACTTTTGTCGTGGTGTACAAAAATACAATGACATCGACATTCTTAATTTCACTTGAAATGTATTGCTTGTCTTTTGTTGGTTACACTTGTTTGGGATAGAGGCCGTTTTGTTGAGTCAACAAGGATTATTCGTTTCGTAAGTTTTTTTTTAAAAAAGTCGGGCGCGTTCATCTCTTTAAGTGTCACTGAAGTGACTGATCGTTCAATTGGGTCTTCACTCGTCATATTTTATGTAACATTTTATAACTTGTTCTATTTACAAAATTGGTCTGATAGCGTCAATTAAGGTTAATACGTGGTAATCGGTTCCGTATTTGTTCGACCACAGGCTAATTTGATGATTGATGCCTTGGTTGAAAGATAAAACTGAATGAAATTTGTAAAAATCGCTCAGACTTGCAGAATTAGTTCTTGTTTACAAACAAAGAGCAGTTAAGGGCACGGTTCATCAACCTCGCGTAAAAATGGCTGACGTAAAGTGAAACAGGTAGGAAGAAGCAGCTAGCGTACAAAGACAAAGAGGGATAGATAAAAATGTCTCAATGTTTATGAGGCGAAGCTAATTGATGTCGGTTGTTGAGCGCATTCTAGTTTGCCGTAGAAGGAGGCAGATCTTTGCCCGTAGATATAAATAGCGGCGCGGGCTGGTCCACAGATGTTAAGTGGACACCAGTTTTAGAAGTGCCCGCGTCTATTTCGAAGTGTAAATAAATCTAGCTAGTCACTTTCGTGCGGTTGTCACTTTCATTGCATGCCGTTCGCCTTGTCCTGGCTATTGCGTTATTACTTTATGAGACAAAGAATGTCGTTCTAATACTTTCAATTGCAAAAATATTCGCATATGCACATTTTGCACTAATTTCAGTACAATCAATATATTATATAATATATTCATATAAAAATATATCATTCACCATGTATCAGTTTTAATTAAAAAAATGTTTTATAGTCTTTGAAAAATTTTATATTTTATGTGTTTTGACGATATTTCGAAGTTTTACTCGTTGATACAAAAATGATTTAGTGTACATTATACATGTAGTATTTTATAATTTGCATTTAATATATATTTAGAAAGAAGATGTATTATGTAAATTTTTGTTTCTTATGTACATCCGATAATTTTATTAATTTACTATTATTATTTATTAATGGAATATTCTTTATCATACACGTCCGATTTGTTAAATCAATATAATATTAGTAACTTAATTTACTATTATACAATGTCTATGTTTTTAACCCAGTGAGGAGAGATACCGTGTTTATTCAAAAAAGAAAGTTCGTAAAATAAAAAAGTAGTACGTTGTTTGTGTGTGTGGGAAAGATTTTCTTCAACAATTTCTCATGAACGAATCAAGCAATCGATTTCGTTTGAGTATGCAATAACATTCTATTAAATTTAAGTAAACTAGGTTTATAGTTTATGAGCATGTATACACACCTATATCATGCCTCATTTACTTCATGTAGTGCGCAAAGTTTTAAATATGAAATTTATCTGATGGCAACACATTTTACCTGATGGTAAGTAATTCGCCAATCAGTGACACCCCCATTGATCCCCGATATGGGGTTATAACGCAGATGCGTTGTCACTCCAAAGAACTAATATGGAATACCTCATAACCAACAGTTAGGTCAACCGTAAATAATAATAATATTGCTCATGGTGTACATTTGATTGTGCTTATCTATTTATAATATATAGCAGCGCAAATCGTCGCCATGCGCCATTAATGAGCTTTATAATTATAATAATAAGCTCATCAACTCAGTCCATCACTTATCAGTTCACTGCTAAACATAGACCTGCCCCCTAACAAGAAGCCAAACTCGAAGATCCTCAGCCACTTGTATACATAGTTTTCCCGCAGAACTTTCTTCCCTTGATGTGTTGGGTTTTACGAGCTATACGACCTACATATAACCTATATCTATTGTGCTATTCAGCTTACTGAAACTTTGACCAATGTCAGTCTCCTATCTTCTATTGCCCATTCTGTCACGTAGAGTGTAGCCCTAATAAACTCAAGAATAATATTAAATATAGTGTGTATATATTATTATTCTTAAGTCCATCAAACAATGAGAATTTGTTATTTGTTTTTACAATGGAATAGTAAGCAATAATGGCTAGTTTTAGTAAGGCTTTGGGAATGTTATGAGAGTACGGATAATTTAATTCTTATTAAAAATATTTTATTTTTTTTTTGATTTGTGTGCACAACTTTTCAATATATTGAATGAAATTTTTTGCTTTATTTTTAACCCAGCCTCAGTAAAACAAGCACTGCCATTATTTTCAGGAATAAACGTGGCTTTTTATGGGTCTATTAGGTCTTATCTGGACATTATAAAAATAAGATAATTCTACTACTATTTTACTTAATAGTAAGGTTCTATACAGATCTCTACACTCACCAAACGAAACACGGCAGCGCTATGCACTTATTTCACATTGGTGTAAAGGCGTGGTCCTAACCCGTACGAGCCAACCCATTAATGCTGCAGCAAGAAATACCGCAGTTGTGTGGCTTTGCCACTGTAAAAATAATAAATACAATTTTTGGAGCAGATGGACTCCCGGCGCTGATGGGGCCGTTGAGGGCCGTGTACAGTGAAGTTCGAATTAATGGGGTTTTATTACGACATACCCCGTCCTCCGCCCCGGGAGGGCGGGTGAAAAAAAGGTCTTCACTCGTACACTCTCCACGGTTACCATACTGACTATTGGCTTAGTAAAAGATAATTGTTGCAATTGTAAATAAGCTGGTCTTGAGTTAGCGAACACACAGAGTGCGCTCTGTGTCTACATTCGTTAGTGTCATCACTTGTCATGGTGCATCAATAACCTTCGTTAATATTCATTGAATATTCAAACTAATACGCGTGCTTTGATGCATGCGGTGTGTTTGTTAACAAAATACGTTTGATTTACTGAAAAATGATTAATTGTATCGTCATTTTTTATAGACGAAGCAACGATCTATACATGTTTGCCGGAAGTTAATCGATACAGATATCCAAAGCCATGTCAGATGCCGTGGTTTGTCTGTTCGTGGGGGATGATTATATTTAGTGAACTAATATAAGTCTGGCACGACGCAAGGGGGCCGGGAAGGCCGGTACTTCCGATTGTTCACTTCCTGGTCGCCATGGCCTTTGGTTGCTGGACTTGTTGGTTAATCAAATGAAGATGTGTATCCTTATAGGAAAGTGCTCTGTATTTTGGAGTGCCTTGCTTGGGGAGAGGGTGTACCTTGCCTACCTATTAAGTGATGAGTGACCTATAAAGTACACGGTGCACTGTGTGGGGATTTAGTTGGTGCGAATCCAAAATAACTTATTCTGTCCCTCGCGACGGACGGATTTGTATGAGGGATACTGCAGAAAAATAATTATGGCATTTACTCGTAATTAGTTCTCGAGGGTGACAACGGATCGATGTTGATCCTTTATAGGGGGTCAGTGTGTGTGGCTTTAGGAATCACCAGGTGAACCGAGTGAATTAATTTCTTAGAAAGATATTTCAACGTCAGAATCGCGGATATACTCACAAAACGTCATGTCCCTTATAAACAATATTTATGTCTTGTATAATTTTTTTGTCGGTACGATTATTAAAACACGGGATGTTTATGAAATGTTATTTACGTTCACCTCGGATGTATGCGAATTACACATTAAATTCTTTGTATAAATTAAATGTTAATCACATTCTATACGCATTGTTGGTCTGTATGTGTTATAATCATTGATAGGAGTTATTTTATTCCCACGTGTGTCAAGTACATACTATAATATCGACTCAACAAATTCCACAAGCATCAGTCAAACCAATTCTCATGACATTTACTACTATCGATTTCCTGTAGAAATGTGTACATTGTGAGAGATCAGGTGAATTGTGGTTGTATCTAAATCTATAATAGTAAAACAATTATGAACTTATAATGTACGACTTGAAAGAAATGTGATGAAAACAAAGTTTATTTTTATTATATTGATGATTTGTATAGTCACGTCATAATTATACACAAGTCCTAGCACAAATAGATTGGCTCGTTTCAGAACGCTTCCCGGAATAGCGGCGTAATAAATTTATTTAGCGCTACTGTGTTTCGTCTGGTTAATAAAAGGAATCGAAGACCTCATTATAAGTGACGAGGCATTTCATCATATATTATTATCAACAGGAAGGATAATACACCGCACCAGCGTTGTCATTCTTTATCCGGGATGATTGTGCATATATAATGTATAGGCCGCAGGAATTACTAACAATAATCTGAAATGTGTCTCGTTTCTTACCTCTAATACCATAAAAAACTTGATATAGTATTCATTTAGAGGAATACTACAAGAACAATTACAAGTAGAGGATAACTGCGTTGAATTGTAAATTGTGTTGTCGTTGAATAATATTAATATTTAATATTTTTTTTAATAATAATTCTAATATCATTCTATGTCCCATCATGGTAATTTAACTAATTTCAAGAATACTAATTGATTTATATATTTGAATAATGTCCTAGGTATCTGTATGTAACACGACTGTCGTGTAGTTTTACTGATTTACGGACTTGAAATGGCTTAAAATGATACTCTGATACGTTGCAAATGCCGATGATCTTAAGCTTTTTTTTGTGTGAGTTAAGGCGACAGATGAGCGTATGGTTTAATTGTTCTTTTTTATTATATAAATAGTGGTAGAGCTATCCTTTTTTTCGATATAATGTATATGTATATGATGGTAAATGACTGAATGATGGTAACTCACCACCGCTCATGAACATCCCCAACATTAGAGGAAGAAAATATTTCGTGGCAGAAAATTTCGCGTACAGTGGTGGATTGCAGACTATTGATACAGACGATGACAGGACTACAGATGATAAGGATGATTTTTTTTGTACGTGTGATGCTGTTGGTTCAGAGACATTTACAGCTTTATCTAAATATACTTGCGAGCAGGTGGCCCGCTGAGTAGGGAAGGATGAATTTTTCAATTGTGCCAGTTGCGAATTAGGGGACGGACTACACTCTAATTGAATATCAGAGTGAAATAACTATATAACGCTGATATATTTCGTTTGATGCGTGTGGTTCAGAACGTTCAGAAACTGGTAGAGGTCATAGGGTATCCATCTCAGTTCTCAGGGCTGACAACGCATGTGCTTTTTGAATATTTTTTAGGGATTAATTTAGATGGTAACAGGCGGCAGATATCATATACCATCAGATCAATTTAGTGCTCGTTTGTCACCATATCATGAAAATATATTAATGTTGACCACACCTATTTCACTGTGAGATTGTATATTAAGGTTGCCATTCTAAGATCAGTACAGTAGCTTAGGAAAAAGCCCTTCACGTTGTTTTGAAGTTATCCCATATAGACAAGACTACCTGAAACTTGACGTAGACAAATGATTACAGTCCTTTGTTGTATGTAATAAAACGAAGTTAATAGCTTTGTCCGTGCGGGTTAGCTTTAACAAAAGGATGGAGGCCCGTCGTGCATCTGCATGCACCGTAAACCGGTGCCGATGACATTGTGTCCCATATATCGTATAAGTGCATTTTCGTCCCTGTGGGATAAACTGAAAAATCTAAATCTTGTTCCTAGAAATAGGTCTGCTAATCATATGACATAACACGTACATGACATACATACAAAATACAGCATTCACTACTATCTTATGTATTTTTTATACATATACGAGATTTGTTTAAAGAAATAAGCATTCTTTTGGTGCTATGTATTACTTATAGGCATCTCATGTTTGAATATGACGTTGGGATGGGTAAATAAAATAGAAGTAAACTAGGCATCTTGATCGTTTTACAACTAAAACTAAGCTTCAATGTTTATGCTAGGAAATAGTTCACGACATTAGTTGAATTGCGAACGAACGAACCTACGACTCAAGTTTGGCAGACCGTACCCTAAACCATTAAGCTATCGACGATCATCGTTATTTCTATATATAGCATATATGGTTAAGGCTTCTTAGTCGAATATTTCTAGCTGCAGAATGAATGAGTCTGATCGACCGGGATAGGACCACTCCCTCACAATGAAATCAATACCAGCGTGAAATAGTAGCATAATGCTGCTGTGTTTTGTCTGGTGAGTGTAGGCATCTGGAGGCCGTTATTACTGGTGACGAGGCATTCCATCTAAGTCCTCAAGGGTGACAATTCATCTGCATTACGATACCTTATCAAGGATTAATGTAGATGTCATGAATCGCAGGTATCACTTGCCATCAGGTGAACTGTGTGCTCGTTGGTTACTCTCAATGTAATAAAAAAAAATACGTTATGAAAGAAATGTCTGTGTTTCTTTCACGTTGTATTTATTTTATATTTATTTTACCTAAAAGTTTTTTTACGAGTACAAATAATACAATTTATTATTTAAAGTTTGTTGCTTTCATTATTAGGTGTACCATATGGTCATCTATGGACAATTTGGTTTTACTTGTGTATGTGTAATGTAGGAACCTGACAGTGGTAAATTCGTATAGGATCATTCAAATATAATTTTTTGACTTACTTTGTTATTACATAACAATTTATGTTCGAACATGTACAAACGCAACTTTGTAGCTCTTGTGTGACGGACCAAAACAAATGTCAGTAACACCGTTACCTCACTTCGCGGAATGAAATAAAGAGGAGTAAAAAAATGACAACGGGCAACGGTAATCTTTGTTCGCGATGTAAGGCCCCGTTCACAAATAAAAACCGCGCAAATGGAATCCTTGCGGGTTATAATCAAAGTCAAATTCAAAATATATTTATCCAAGTAAACGTTTTCTATCTTAGCCGTTTTCAATTATCACTCGGACTTCGGAATCTCGGTATGTAGAATGGGAAGAGTTAAAAACTCAACATGTGTATTTAAGCTTAATAATAAGGTGTATTTTGCATACGTTCGAAAAGTTATTATTAACTATAGTTTACTACTAACCGTCATTAGTACTAGTACCTAGAGAAATATAGTCGCTTATGTTTCGTTATTAAAGTGAATAACAATATAAAAGCCTCATCTACAATAAATAGTGAGGACCTAACTGTGCGCTGTGTGTTAAAATGTAGTTAGAAAGTTATTATGGTTGGTGTTTACTTTATGGATTTTTATACTTTACTTTACTCTTATGTATGTATTTGAAAGTAATGCGGGAAAAGGTACACGTACAATGATGTATTATTCTGTTTTTTTTATTTATTTATCTATTTGGTACACAAAATAATGCAGCCGCACCCGCACCTGCACATTTATTGTGAATGGGCCTTAAGGTCGAAGCGGAATGTTCGCAGTACGCCACCGACATGCGCTCAAGATGCTAGATATCTCTAATGAGTCCGCAATTAAAATCAAACTGGACCGCAGCGCTAGTTTCGAGACTATTGTGCGTGAAATGGTTCTAATTAAAACGACACATTTAGTATACTTCGTCTGTTTGTACATTTATTCAAGCTATGAGATCGATTACAGGCCGGCAGTACTCCAAAAATGTTTCGTACTGGGTTGGTGTTATGAATCGTTTTAAAAATAATCTCTCATATCATAACAGTGTAGTATATCTACTATAACAGATTAGTTATCGTTGTTGGATTTAAGCATCGTAAAGGTTATGATATCATAGTTGTTTGTTTGCTTTTCTTAAATTTTTTTTTGCTTAACGGATAAAGACTTATTAAAAGGCAACTTTTTTGTCACTTCAAGACTAAGCCTTGCTAAAAAAAAACGTTTAGAGCAGGTATATTCCATTGCCGAGTTTACATAAAAATAAAAAAATAAACTCAATTCTGTGTAGACGACAGTCTTATTATAAGTATTTGTGTAGAGACGGCACGTCTGTGTTTATGCTTAGTTCGTATAAATCAACTAAGAATTATTTTAGACGCCGATAAAAACATTGTAACATTGTAGGACCGTCGCTTTTTAAAAGGGCAATAAATAAAGCGAACTCGGTCGGTTGTCACCTTTGGTGTTCTCAGATGGCACAGTTCCCAGTGGAAACGGTTTCGGCTCCTATACAATCGAGTTGCTTCTCATTATAATATATGAGATACGGCGCCACGCAACGTAATTAATCTTGTATTTATTTTAACCTATAATACAATATTCATTAGAAGACCACGAAGATTATACAAGGAAACATCGCACTAACTACTAAAAGTATGTTTTATCATAAACACTCCCTGTATCGTTTTACATTAATTATTATAACATTATCTACATCCAAATGTTTGTAGGGAGAATAATTGTATGACGTCATTTAAGACATCAAAGTAGAGTAATGTAAAGGATGGACGAGATTTAATTAAAAAAACTACACGGAACACTTCTTGATTATTGATTCTATAAAAGATAATAAAAAGACAAGTCTCGCATCCAACCATTCGCGGTGAACATATAAAACAATGTTGGAGAAAAAGCAGCGGTTAATGTATCTTTTGTTATGTCCATGCCATGGAGACGGAAAGCGGGAACCGTGGGAGAGAACGCGGGAGCCGACCTGCTCAGTCGCGGGAAAATCTTATTTTGTATCTTGTTCACATGGTCCAAGATATAAAAGCAAAATCACATTAGGCGATGAATTTTCACATCAATTGATCGAACACTCAACTGATATGTCGAATTTAATAATTATTAATACTACCATTTTAGCGGTTTTTAAACTTCTAGATTGAAATTTAAGCCAATGCTAGAACTATTAACGCTTTACGATATTTTGAATCATATCGAGCTCAGCTACCTATAGCTGTTATTTGTAATTGTTTTATTAACGTAAATATAAATTGACGTGAATCGAGGCAAATGCAGCATGAGTGCGACACGGCTTTCACGCATTCTCTTTGAAGTTATATCGGTTTACAAGGCCTTTCCAAACTTTAACTGCTGTAAAATTTGCAAGGAATATCTGTATACATCACTCTCTCTAAATATTAATGAAATACATTTATTTAAGCTTGTTTATTTATATATTTTTTGATGTACACACAGAATAAAAACAAAGTTATATAAAGAAAACTAGTACATAGGTTACTCCCTATTTCTACGGCAATCTCTTCTGGGAGGCCAGAGAAATGACCCAAAAACAAGAAAGTGAAAAAAACGTGAAAATACCAAATCTAATCAGTAAATAAAGACAGACATTCTTATACATTTTACAAACAATGTATACTCTATATATATAGATATGTATATATATATATATATATATATATATATATATATATATATATATATATAGGTAATCGTAAAGTTTTATTATTACAAATATATCAATTATGACTATCCCATTTAAATTATACATGTCAGAGTTACGTGAAAGAGAGCAGCGATACTTCAAAACGGGTGAAAGCAGTTTAAAAATACTTTTAATATAAAAGACATGTTCGATCGGAATGAAAGTACTTGCGTCTTATTCGTTTTAAATAACACTAAAACATCGTGAAACAAAATGTATTTACGACTTTACGATACTAAAATGTTCGAGTATAAAATTGAGGTGGTAATAATATTTATAACTATAAGATGTTTTTTTCTCATTAATATCGCGTATAACTTTTAATGGTTGTTAATCTTTTATTTACGTTAGGAAGTGCCAAATATATCATTATCAAAGAGCCTTATAAAGCAAACGATAGTTTTGTTCATCGCGTCGAGTTTGCGATTCGATCCATATGCTCGGTCTCTGAATCCAATGTCTCCTATCACTGCGTAATGAAAGCCTTATCAAATATTCGCCATACCGCCATATAATGATAATAATAATATTAAAATGGTTTATCGCCACAGAAAAAATAAACAATAATTACATAAACAATATTTACACTTTGGAAAACGGAGGTGGCTCAGCTTTTGCTAAAACAGGATTAAAGTAGGTTTTCAGCCATCTCGCTTAGATGTCTCATGATGCCCGAGTCGTGACAATATAGGGCTTTCCGATCACCATCGAAAAGTTATATTTTACAAAGTGTTTATACGCAAGTAAGTTTGAGTAGACCAGAAGACTATCTAGCACTATTTATCCGTATACCATATCTTAGTCCGGTTTTCACCAATAATCACAGAATAGGAGCGTCGCTGGAGTTTCTTGAGCCACTTCTTCTCCAGCGTCAACGCATTCCGAAGTGATGGTACAGATCGTTAATAATAATATTGATATTAATTTCAATAATCCGTCAGAAGCAACTGACCGTGCCAAGGTTCAGCCCTCTCGGGCATCTTCGGGTCGCTGTCGCTCAACAGGGTAATGGCCCAAACCGAGGCTCCGTCTCGGCGACCCTTGAGCTGGTTACCCACTAATAAAGCCCTCGGGCTCTAAGGCCAATAAAAGGATAAAAAAATTGCCGATGAGCACACGATGCACCTGATAACTGCGGGTCAATGATGAGAGCAGCCAATGACCTCTACATCTATCCTCAAGAAAGATTCGAGATGTAGATAGGTCTCCGGATCTCTAGTATAAGATCATTGTATTAAAGATTGAAGAGTCATTGAAATATACTTTTATATTAAGTGTATCATTATGACTTTACTGTTAAAATGACATTACATTTAATGATAGTGAGTTGAGTTACGTACTATTGTTACAGATCGTTACATTGTACTGTGGGTCTATTCATCCGCTTAGTTTCGTAATTTAATCCGTGGCGGTGCAGTAGTGGGTCCTGCAGTTTACATTACGGCATGTGATGTTAATATTGTGACATTAATCGTGCTAAATATCAGCGAGTTTGTAGACGAAGACTAAATTGAAAGGCAAAATGACGGAGTTGATATTAAAGTTTTTAAGTAGTGGTCCACGTTGCAACTTTTAAATGGCTGAAACACTAATTGATCGGATTGATCAGGAAAGGATAACACTTAACTGATGCCATGTTTTCACAGAATACAGAAGAAAATCGTCTTACATTTGTCTTTAACCTTAAACAAACTAACTATAACTTAAAATGCACTAAAAGGAAGGAATATATTTTTATATTTATTAGCCAGTAAAGTCAACCGCTGAACATATCAGCAGAATCACGCTTCAGTTATAAACTATCTGTTACACGAATAGTTCAGCTCGACCGAGGAAGGAGCAGGTTTTCACAGAATAGTAGCTTATGGTTGACGTGTTCCTTCTGATGAGTGAAAGAAGTCGGATACCTCGGACGCATTTGTATTATGATTCCTTATCATGCAATGGGCTAAAGCAATTATTATATCAACGCTCAGATGAATTGTGTACATGGTTGGCGTCCCTCATGCCAATAATACAGTATCTTGTACAATTGTAACAAAATGTAAAGATTCTGGACTCTTATATTCGCGAGTTATACTCTATCTATCATCATCATAAAGTCTACCGGCAGCTTCCCGATAGATAATGCAATTCACCATCCTGATCAACCTACATCATAGATTTCTCCCAATCTGTCATAGGCTTCTGCGTAATTAAGATTTTTCCTGAACTGTTTTTAACTTAAAATAGGACCGTTGTAACAGAATCATTGTATTTACGTAAGTTTAATTGTTTTTATTAATGTAACGAAGTAACATAAGTATTAGTATTATCGTGTATAAATTTGATTTAATTTTAGTAATATTGTGCAAAAATTTAAATTCTAGTCAATGTTGAAACCCACATCCTTGGGATAAATGTTAAAATTGAATTTATGTTTGTTTTAAAATAACCGAAGTCTAAAGAATAGAGTATAAACTTCTACGAGTAGTCTCAAGAAGCAGGAAACTGTCAAGCGTTTGTGAATAATAAATATACCCCAAAAATTTACGAGAGGCAATATAAACGATACATATAGTATAAATAAACTCATAATAAATCTAGTGATTATTGTACAAATATTCAATTGTAAAGTTAGTAACCGATTACTTGCATTCTTGTTTCAATTTGCAATACACCAAAGATATAAGATCCATCAACCGTAACTTAGAAATACAGCAGTACATAAAGCATCAAACTTTAAGAAAGCTTAATTTATGTATCAAGTTATACTTGTGAAAAAAGTTGACGATATCTATATCATATTTTAATTATATACATTGATATTTTAGCCGTGTTTTTAGTACTTAATACATACATTATTGTATTTCTAAAGTACTTCATACAGTTTAGTATCCTCCTTGCTTGGGGTACTTCAACAGGACTAAATATATGTAAATAAGGTATCATTTGATCGAAACTCTTCTCGGCCGTTCCAGTTTTAATACAATAATGACCTTACATACTAAATTTGCCGGCGGTTATTTTCCGTCATATTCATGTTTATGTTAAAATTTGTTATTTTGTGTAATTATAGATTTTTTTTAATACAGTTCTTTTCTGTGTTTTTATAATTTAATAGTTATAGGTTACGATTTTAGTTTTAATATTAGTTTTGATTTTTAAATACTTAAAATATATATAATAAAGTAGAATTATCTACCAGAAGTATTTATATTTTATTATTATTGCATAAAATATACTTAATGATAATGATCATAAGGTTGTTTTCACCCCAACTATAGATTTTTAAATTGTTTACCAATTCGTGAGAAATATTGGCATCTTGTACAATAAGCTCGTGCCTTATTGTTGTACACACGGATGCGATGTGTACAGAATACTTGGGTCCTCCTAGGTTTGATTTCCAGTCGAAGAATGTAAGAATAGGAATAGTTGGTTTACAGTTCTGAGTATAATTTTACGTATATTTTAATGCATTTGAACCTTTTTCCGATCTTAATGCTCATCGAATCTTCAACCACATCAAAGTATTAAATCGTATTCCTACAACACTATGTGGACTATATAACCTATACTAAGTTGATGTCGTCTGGATACAAATAGACGATATTAGTGTGGTCGAAATTCACTTTTAGTATATTATTTGCACTTAATTCTAACTCTAATTAAGTTTCGTTTTACAATCTGAGTAATCGATTAAATAAATATTACTACTTATTTAATAATATATAACGTGTTTTATTATTTGTGAGTAATCTAAGATACGACTCATGTACATTGTGAAGAATGTAATTATATTATTTTAAAACATGTATATAGAATTTGTAATAAATATAAATTTTCGTAAAGACTAGTTTATAATTTAATAATACAATAAACTATCATTAAAAAGTAAGAATAAAATAATATATGTCAAAGTAATAAAAATAATTTAAGAATAGAATAAGACTGAGAGTATACTGAGAGTATATAAGAATAAGAGTAAGTATATTTAATAATTTTTTTCTTAATGTTTTGTTCCGTAAATCAAACAGTACTTGTTAAAAAATATTAAGTATATAATATTTTTATTAAGTGTTAAGGTTTAAATTATATATTCTGATTAACTTGAAATTATTTTAACTACAATACACAGTTAAATAGATTTTTTTTAATTTATATTTCCGTACGTATTAAGTTGAAATAAACTATAAAATAGTATTTGTAGTGTAGCGTAAGTAAAATACTAAACTTATTTTTGTAATGAAGTAACTCGTTAATATTAATTAACCTTTTCTTAATAAAAATTACGACACATGTAATGAACAGTGCATTCCTATTAATTATATGCGAGTAGTCTATAAAGGGTCAAGCAACAGCTTAGCAGCGACGAGTGCATGTCATGTAAACACAAAAGTCGTAATAATATTGACTTTTGATTCACGTTGTACTGGCGTTGTTTGTAAGCCAAGCGATATCAGTACAAGTATAAGTCATGACAATTATGATTATTACTGCCCAATTGTTCCAATTTTTGTGCGTGATATGTACGTATAAAAACTAAATATATTTATTATACATAGCAAGGAGGCATAAAATTAGAAAAGCTTAGAAAAGACTTCAACGCACGCTAATAGGAAATAGGATATTCCAAATCCGGCTATGGTTCGTGTACCTGACAACGCGGCCGATACTAAAACTGTGATTAATGAATATAAAACACTTAAAATTCTATTTAAAACTCAATGAGTGTGCTTCATTTGTTTGGGAACAATATAATAAAATTGTTTAATTGTTTCCTTAATCGCGTTTAATTGATACTGTTGCCAGCGTGAGCGATTACGAAAAAATAACGTTTACCTTCAAAACGCGACGTGCAAAATTATTAAAATTCTTTAATAATTTATGTTAGACTTCGTAGTAGGATTATAACTATAACTATCAAGATATCAAAATAGTGTTCATTCAACGCAAAACAAACTGATTGACATAGAAACCGATTGTATTTCATCGCACGACCTTCGGTCAGCAATGCATTTCATGTCGCGATCTCCTCTCGTCTGCATAAATCAGCTGGACAACACTCCTACATAAACATACATTGAAATTCAACACGCACTCACCGTAAACAGACGGTCTTATTGAAAATAAACCGTACACCTCCAACGTGCAGAGTCACAGAACAAATTGCAACAACACAAAAGCCGAAAAACTGTCAGCGCGATAAATAAAACGAAAGTATTGTGAAACTAAAAACTTAATACAATATCACCACTTCATTCACTTTACGTCGGACCGTGCGAGTAAAGTTTCGCTGGGTTACGAGCGCGGAGTACGTCCGATGCTCTCGACTGTGACGAGCCGAATGATGTTATTCCATGCTGTAGGTCCGTTCGGCGCAGATCGGCGTAACACGAACGCGAACGTTTGCGTTCACTTAAGTGTCCGCACGACAGACAGGCTGCTTCCGCGACGCATCGCAAAATAAAATTGACAGCAGCACACTAATATGCATATAATCAGATCTCACGGCATCCGGTGGGGAAGAAACGAAATGCTCTCTCGCGGTTCATTTCGCTTTCGGCTAAAAAAAGGGACACGGATCAGAGAGCCGTATGTCGCGCTTATGTCTTAAGTCATTCTGCGTAAACTGAACAAGCTTTAAAATTAAACTTTCATGTTTTGCAGCTTTGCATCTTATTTTTATCAGAAATTCTTGTCATAAAAATAACAGCCTTACGTGATTTACAAAGATGGGGCCCGTTCGCCGAATGTAGGGTTGGAATGGAAATGAGGAGCGCTTATCCTTACATAAACCTCTGTAAGATCTCATCCTTCATAGAAAATGTTTTGGCCTAATTTCTTGTCCTTGTTTAGGCTACAATGCGAATATAATTTTGTTAGATTATTGGCCAGTTTCATGTAAGATCTCATCCTTCATAGAAAATGTTTTGGCCTAATTTCTTGTCCTTGTTTAGGCTACAATGCGAATATAATTTTGTTAGATTATTGGCCAGTTTCATGTAAGACGTTAAGTGAAAAAGATGAGACTAAAAAGCATAGTGTGGAATATTAAACACAGTTATTAAATATAATTATTTTTTAATTAATATGTAAGCTAGGCGTCCTCGTGACTTTGTGCACATAAAATCTTGTTCGTTTTTCTTTAGTTACATACTGCGAAAATTAGCTATTTATTATTTTAAACCTTTACCTTTATTCTAATAATATATACTATATAATCATTATAAAGAAAACGCTGAAGTGTGAATCAGACCCACGCACCTAGGGCTCTGTAGACTCCGAACGAGTTATTACCTTGTCGTGACGCGGGGCGTTTCTTTACATGGCTACTCACGGTAAAGCTAAGCGGATCCCCGATACTGCCGTCCGGGGATGGCCGCTCCGGATGGGCACCCTAAGCCCCCTTTGGAAGCGTGCAGGTGGACTGTGTGGGAGGGAGAGTCTGTATGTGATCTGCTGCTGGGGACTGGTATTGCAAGTGAAGTGTTAGCTTTCGCGGGTCCCTTTGGCCTCTTGGTGATGAGTTCTTGCTCAATTGCCGTGTAAGAAAGTGCGCTCGTGTTCCGACCTGCCTTGCATGGAGGTGTTTTTTCGAGGACTGACTGCCGTCAGGTATCCGGCTCAGGGTGTGGCCGCGGATGTGTGCGTGAGAATTCCCGTGGCCCTGCCATAAGCTCTGAACGCTAGTAAGTGCGAGTCCAATATAGCCTGTCCTAAAATAATATAACCTCATCTGATGGTAAGTGATGACTGGACACTTGATACATCTTATATATCTTTCCTCAAGAAAGATTCAAGATGCACATGCGTTGTCCATGAGTGCTGAGATGGAATGCCTTGATACTTGTGATTGGGTCCCTGGATCCCTACACTTACCATACATAAGCTTAACGCTATTACGCTAGCAGCGTTCTTCGGGGGCATGTACGAAGGTACCGCAGAAGTACAGTCGAGTCGATCTTTTCATGCTGCATTTAAAAATTAGCTACGATGCCCTGTTATTTACTTTATTGTCATCAACCTTTATTCATTAAAATATTTTTATTAACCCTTTGCCCTCGGAGCAATTATTAATATGGCCTACCCAACAACTCGCGATTCATTTATACAAACGACTATTTTAGTGTGGCGCGAGCGCAAATTCTTGGAAGATTGAAATTCTTGTTGTTATTAAAATGAGTGTGAAGTTTTTTAAAATTACTTTTATAATGATTCAATACAATACAAAAAAATAATTTAAAAAAATTACTTAACTTTTAGAATGTCAATAATGTCGCTTCAGCTGCGACAACAGAGCTATTTGCTTACCTTATAAAAACATCCGACTCCAAAGGGCTATTTAGATATCCATAAATATAGAATCAGGAAAGACTTCTTGGAAGATTTTTTTGACATGATTTTAGCAAAAATGTTATTATGAGTACTTTGCATAAATTGCCTTTGATTATATTTATTATTGCATGTTATGTATAGATGGCTATACAAGAGAAACCATTGCATAATTTAAAATTTATACCATCCTAATTAATACCTTGTATAATGGCAAATGAATTATTATTATTATTATTTAAAATTAAATTTATATAATCGTGAAAGGAGTGTATACTATTGACGTAAGAACACTTTAAATGACTCATTCTTCTTTGATATTCATTTTGCCACCACAGTTTGTTGGTTGCATCTGTGTCTTATGTGTAACCTTATAGTTTATTCTTTGCCTAATTATTCTTATAGACTAATTAGGCAAAGGTAAAAAATATACATACTGCGTAGTTTTAGTTTTTATGTTGCGTTTGATCGTAAACATTAATTATGCCATAAGTACTCCGTTGCATGCTTTTAATAAGAATTATTTATTTAATCTTCAATCATAGACACCTTATTTAAAAGAAGGGTATAATACGCGGATTATATGCCGTTTGGAATTCTCTACAATTCAATCCTTGAGTTGGGGAAACATGACGGTAGGCCAAAGACAAAATAATCCTAAATAATAATTAATAATATTTGTGTGAAACGTAAATTTTATATATTTTTTAATTATATTGATTAATATTATACATAGATATTAGATAATAAATAAATTAAAAAATACATAAATATCAAATAGTATATAGATAATTATATACTAAAAATAGATAATGTAAATAATTAAACTGAAAATTATGATGATTTCTCTTGTGCGTAATACGCACGGAAAAATATTTTAAAATTATTTTTATTAGGAGCTCCCTTAATGTTAGGCAGGGCGTTCTAAAGCTGTGTAATGTGAGTAGTGCGCAGTAAAGGAAGAATTAAAGAAAACAACGTTGTGCTTTGGCATGCGAACCTTGAAACGATTCAAAAGGACGAGGTACTGTGTTATGAGTAGAATTAAGATGAAAGGTATCCTTAAGGTTAGATATACAATATTTATATTTATACATGAATTATATTATATATGATTCATGTATCAATATAAATATTGCAAAAAAAAATTTGAATCGTTGAATTTTCCTTGGTATCGGTTCAGAAATACCGCTGACGACAGAGTTGTGCGTGACAGAAAATTACGCATAAAGCGCACAGTTGGGGATTGCCAACCATCGAGATGATGATAAAATTTTGAATTCTGTCGTCATGTCCGATGTTTAAAATCAGCGCCTGGAATTAATCTTATTACTTTATATCACTCCCCATGGTAATTTCCGTAAAAATGTAAATAGATGCCACATATCTTTAAAAAGACAGTGATCATCAAGCCGATCGAAAAGTACCTAATCCACTCTTCACTGATTTCGGTCAAACGGAAGGAGCTGGTACTGAAGTGCCCGGGATAAGAGATGAGAACAGTATTCCATGTGGGGCTGAATTTGCTTCTTGTAAAGTTGCAAGCACTAGGACGAGCAAAAATGCTGTCTTGCTCTTTTAGGTTCGCCAAGATTTTTTGCTTTACCCTCCAAATTACCTCGGGATAGAACGTCGCGCGCCGGTTATGATACTAGCTGATGTGAAGGGGAGTGTTTTCAAAATTAGGACAAGTGACAAAGGGGTTCTTATAGGCAGTAAACGCGCAAGAACGAAAGACCAAAGTGTATTCGTGGGGTTAAAGTGGACTCGATTAAGTCGGCCACAATCTGAAAAGTTGTTCTGAATCTGAAAATCTCGACCTCAACCACAAGTCTGTTCCGTTGATGTGTTCGCAAGAAATATAGGCGCGGGCAGTGTACAATGCACCTCTGTGCTGACGTCTGCATAGCAATGGATGTTATGAATTTGCAACATATCATTGATGTGCAGAACAAACAAGTTAGGAGATAGCACACATCCTTAAGGAATACGAGTATTCACTGCTTTGCAGTCGGAACATGCACCGTCGTGTAAGACCTCGATGAGGTGAGAAACCTGGCATAATTTCTTGGGAAATCCATAGGAAGGAAGCGTCAAAAGAAACGCTTTTATGCCAAAAAAATGGAAAGCTATCCCTTGATGCCGACTGCCTGCGCCCATCGATGAGGCAAAATGAGACCAGTAGAAGCAATGCATCTACATATGATTTCTTATTTAGGGTGACTGTCGGTGTCAAGGGCTATACTATCATAATTAAGAATTTTGATTAAATGACTATCTGAACTACTTACTAAAAAATAAAGAATGTAATAAATATGTTTTAAATGGAAAATTATCATTATAACATCACTTTAAACCAACATGTGTCCCTTTAACGGGGAAAGCAAATTACATAGTTAGACTACGCGTCCACTGAAAAGCTTTTGGAACGAGTTGAATAGAGACTTTCTTACACACACACCATACACACATACACACACACATTGTAGTTTATAGCAATAGTTTTCAATTTTGTTTGTTTATAATTTTTATTTTATTTATTTTTTTCTCTATTCCTCTTTTTAAAATTAATTATGTTACTGAAAGATATATACTATGTAACTAGTGACATAAATTGGGAAGACACTGTAGCTTGGAACACAGTTTACACTAGCACAAGCTACAGAGTTACCACAAACTTGTAATTATGTCATAGTAAATAAATAAAGATTAAAAGATTAAAAGATTACATAGTCGAATTATGCCTTTTTCACTTTACGATCATCTCATAAAAACTCCAATGTTAGCATAGCAATCCACTCATTTGTTTTACGTCAAGTTATCATGTTATTCCGCTAAATAAAATTGTCCACATTGTTTTATGGACCATAATCTTCGGATGGGAAGAGTGAAATTAATTACGTTTCTGTGCATCGTTTTCATTACATATTTAAATAAAATAATAATTATGCAGCTTTTATACTATTTGAATTGGTCAATAACCACTTCGACGCCTTCGGTACCGTAACTTAGAAATGGATGGTATTTTTACATGTCATGTTTGACTATGTTCCAACTCTTCTGTATTATTTCAGTTCCCTGTATTATTAGGATATAAAAATGGAACCTTGAAAAAAAAAAGGATAAGCTTAAATTCTGTCCTGTACGTGTGACAGTGTGTTCTATAATACTATAATTATAATATTACGTAAATTTATGCTTAGTATCTTTTTAAAGAGCAACAATAAAAACCTACATTAAGAATTGGTAGACAAAAACTAATAATATTTAAAATAATAAAAAAATCCTATTGGTATTTTTACTAAAATTTTAGATGAATATAACATATAATAAACTAGAGAACTAGACATTGGTAGACATAGATTTGTCTATATTATAATGTATAAACTAATTTTAAACAGATCTTTTCTATTTGAGTTGTCTAGACTTAATGGTGCTTATATTTTTAAAACCTATTACTTATAGAGTACAAGTTAGTTCCTTTACATGACACAGGTTTTGGATAAGATTTCCAATCAGGGCGAACTAAGTCTACAGTTTACTAGTTCGAATGTGTTCGGTGATTTAACATGCCATGTACTGTTGAATCTGAATCTGAATTTACTTCCAATTTTATAGCATATGTGTTACATCGAATAATGGACGGTCCCTGAGTTTGTGAAAACTAATGGCGCTGTAATATATTCTGCTCTGTTGATATTATCTGGTAATAAGAAGAAAAATGGTTGCTGTGCAGATTGGTATCAATTTTTAAACACAAAAACAGATTTAACCATGTTGATATTTTTGCATCTTTCCTTATCACAGACGAAAAATATTGCCAAAATACCTCTTAAAAAGGTAGTGAAATCTTATTAATGAATTACAAAGTAAAATATTTTATACATATTGGTATATAATATGCCCCATCATGACGAAGTAATAATTGGAAACAACAACACAACATGATTAAGATGTGGATAACGTAATTGATTGTACAATTATCTATCACTTATTTTTTTTTCTTTTCCTTGTAATTTTGTAAAACATTGTACTATTGTTTGTTGTCCCAAATAAAATAAAAAGATGTCGCCGTGGCCGCAATCGATCAAAGGCTTAGAGAACATCATTATTAGCAATATATTCTTGAACCAAAAAGGCACTGGAATTTAGATAGTGTTGAGGTAGTGGGATACACGAAGCTGTCTAGAACATAACTAATTTTTTATCTATCTTCAGATGCGATCCTGTGTCACGTCCATCCAATAACCTACCGGAAATATACGTATGATCGTTAATTAAATGGTTTAATTAACTTTATTTATGAAACTAAGGGTGACAAACGAGCACACAGTTCACCTGATGGTAACTAACTGCAGATCATATACACTTAAATCTACCCTTAAAAAAATAGAAAGTGTATCCTACATGCGTTGTCACCCTTGAGGACTGAGATTGCATGACTCGCCAGTGACTGTTAATCTTCGGTATCCTATACTCACCAAGCCAATAAGCAGCAGGATCATGATTGTATTCCACGTTGCGTGCATATGGTCCTTACCCGTCAAGTTGACCTATCCATGCTCCAACAAGAAATAAACTGAAGGATATTTACTAACTTTAATAATTTCTTATTATATATAGTACATGTATTATTAGTATATATTTATATCTATAGTGGTAGAACGACATTCAAAAAAATAGATTAATGGCAGCTAAAGATTCATCTAGGATCTATATTAACATAATGCTTATTGATAATTAAAAAAAGATTATATAAGAAATTTGTAATAAAGTATTTTATTTCGCAAAAACTAAGAAGGTTTTGTGTTTATTAACGTATTAATATTGTTCCTTGTACCCGGCAGCTTGAAACCAACAAATTGTTGATTTTCGGGTCCGGAAAAGGTATTTGTATTTTCCGTGTGCCTGCTGCATGACACAGCTGAAGTTTCCTCGAATATTGTACACGCATAACATTGGATTGACGAAGGAGAAAATAGAGAGATGACATCTGTTTTCGTGAATTATATATGGTATTATATACATTATCTTACGTAGTTAATTTCATCTGGTAATAACTAGAGGATACTGACATCGTCAATAAAACGTATTGTCAACGTTAAAGAACTAAAAAAGATTATCACTCATAGTGTTAGATTTCCATGTTACTGACAAGCAGTGTAGGCTTCACAAATGATGCTTCTTAAAACTTATTGCCTGGCTACGTTAAGCATAATTTGTGTCTAGACCATAGCAGAAAGTTTTTACTTATTAATAACGTTCTAGGCTAAATAAATTTAAAATTTAAAAGTTTATGATCATAGAATAATATGAATTTATACTTAGTATTATATAAAGATTTCATTTATTTCTGTAATATAGTGAACATTTTATTTTAAAAAATCAATAAATGTTGTTACTAAATATTATAGGTTCAACATAAATATATATACCGTTATTCTACTAGTAATTATATAAAGTGTGCTTCAACTGGATGGGGCTAGATCAGATACATAATACTTAAGTGAACGGTGTAATTGGACAATTAACACAAGCTATAAATTACGAGCACGCGCACGACATGGCGGATGTCAACAAATACAGATGGTGATGTCACCCGTTATGACTTTATTATTATTGGATGTTATCAAATGTAAAACCAAATTTTCGATCTGATTTTCCCTATTGAGATAGGAAAACTAAATCATATATGAAAGAGAGAAAGATTCACTCAAACGTGTATGTGAGAATAAAACAATGTTAACATTTTCAGCCTACATTCAGATGTATGTAATGAATAGATTGAAGACTTTTTCATATATTATATAGAACAATTGATTTTGAGTGAGTTTTAGGTGAGAGACATAATAGACAAGTCCTAACTTTATGATTTTTATTCTCAGTTATTAACCAACTTTAAAACATTTTGAACTAACTAAACTAAACAAATGTACAAAATTTTGTGTATGTTTATATATATATAATACTCTACACACTGACCAGACACTATAAGAAGAACTGTGAGAAGAATCACAAGTACAGGTAAAAGCTAGAAAGCCTTTCTCCCCGGATATAGATAAAAAAACATAAATTATTATTTTTATGAAACAATAATTTTTGATATCTTGAATGTAATGTGAAATAATTAAAAGATAAAATTTAACATGTTATATAACTATATAACAAAAATAAAAGATAATCGTGGATCGTCGTAACCGGAACAAGAGCAATTTTGTTTAAAATATTTCCTTAAAAGCGAAGGTACACTTTGCACTTTCGCTTGTAGCCTGAATGCATATGCAAACTTCGAGTAACATTCATGTAGAGAGGTTTTACTACTTTTAATATATACTACTTTTACAATTAATTCAGCATAATAAAGGTGAAGAATTTTAAAATAATTATTCGTCTCTTCAAGTGCAATAACAGTAAATTGCCTCACTATCAGAGCATGGTATATAAAATAAATAATAGTGTAATAGATTATTTTCAATAGAGCTGATGGAATTTCATTTTGACATATAAAATGTTTACATGAATAATAATTGCTGTCTAAGAAATTTTTGTCTGAATTTTATGTAAAAATCTTTGTAGCAGAGAGTATATAAATATAACCACTGAATATAGGCATCCTATTTGTAGAGGGAGTAGTCCGATAGGAGGCTCTAGTTACTTAGTGCTACTGTGATTCGTCTGGTGAGTAAAATAAACCAGACACTGTTCCTGGTTGCTGGCATTTGCGTTATGGTACAATATCGTGTATGGATATTGGTGTCATCGACCCTAGGAATCACTAACCATTAGCTTGTCACTTAATATCTAAAATGAATTTACCGTAGTTTTTTTAACGTTTTAGAATTAACGGTGTAATAGATGTAATGATGTATGTATTCGTTCGTGTGGATAAAGCTAAGGGCGAATGGCAAATTGGCAATTTATCTTTGTCATCTACCAGCAGTTGTTTGGCACAATGATAAAAGGCTTATAGCTTAAAGCAAATTTCGTTTATCATTCGCGCTTATCGTGCTGTGTCAAGAGCTTTTGTGTTTGCGTAATGGTTTTCGGATAACACGTGAAATAGCTTTCCGACACACTCACTTGACTATCACTTTAATACTGATCGGTTTACATACTTGTCTCTTGTATAAATTACAGATAATATGAGTTTAGAATATGCTCCCTGGGACTATATTAAATGTAATTATTCTAAAAATATTTTACGTCGCTTGTATGGTGTTCTTTTATCTCTACGGAAATCTGATAAATGTAATTTGTATATTTAAAATAGTCGAATTAATTGCACGACTATTTCTTGTGCGCCTTTAGTTGGATCGAATTCAAAGAAGAGCGGCTCGAATCGTCGATGTTGCATAACTTTGTATTTTTTACCGAATCTACCATGTGGAGTGTTCTGAAGAGTTGTTCGGATAAATTCCAGGCGCTGAGTTTAAATAACGTACAGCACGACAGAATTCAAAATTTCATCCTAATCATTTCGATTGTTGTCAATATATCACTGTGTACTTTACGCGAAGCTTTCTGCAACGCACAACTACTCTGTGGATACTGCGACTTTTAGGACAATGATAAAAATAACCTAACAGATCTAAGCCCAAAAGATTTTTAGTTTCTTTTTAGCTTTTTAGGGTTAAAGTAAGTCATGCTTATTAAGAACTTTTGTGTTAATAACATAGAAATAAGTTGTCAAACTTTTAATATATTTATAGCCGTACTAGAGTAAAACTGTAATAGAGCCATGTTTGTACATTGACCAACTAACAGCTTGATATTTAAAATGTTATTGAAACTAATATTTAATAATATGTAAAAGTTTTGTCTATTTATTAGCCGTGATTTCATGTAGTTTGATAAGAAACTATCACTATACTATATAAGCAGTCCTTTAAACGAGATGTTTAAAGCTTAGACATTCGCTATGTGAAACGAACATTGTATTTGATAGCATAATATGTATGTAGAACAAGTTCAGCTAAGGTTATCAAGAGAAACAATTAAGGAGTCGCACCGTTAGATTAGGAACAGCCGCAAACAATCCAAATATGCCAGTGTTTCATTTGAACTTGTTTATAGTCACATGTTAATTTTCGTACCTTAATAAATATACAATTTAAGTCTAAATAAAATACTTGATTTTACAAGTAAATAAATATCAATTTAAGTCGTTATATTTTAAAATAATTAATAAAAATATAGTTTTTCTTATATCCTTGTTCTTACAATATTTACATAGTTATTCACTAATTGACTATTTTTTATTTATTTAATATTTAAATTTATTATTAACCATCTAGGTCTAATTTTGAGAGGGCAAATGAAATCTACTGGTGTCTAGGACATTTCCATGACACCCGTGTGTCTAACATTGGTACAGCTACTGTGCAGTTTGTTTCAAGCTGTAAAATATGGGTCAGCTCGACCGGGGTAGGACCACGCCCTCATATAATACCAGAATAAAATAGCATCATAATGCTGGTGTGTTTCGTATGGTGAGTGTTGGGATCTGGAGACCTTACCATCAGGTGAACTGTGTGCTCGTTTGTTACTCTCAATGTAATAATAAAAAAGACACACACAAGGCACATCATCACCGTAAGTCACATACATTCAATTACTTTAAAACATGAAGGTTTTATGTAACACTGCGTATATATAATCATGCATGTATCATTAAATAATTAGTTTGATAAGGCAAATGCGTAAAGTTTTAGGTCATATGACTTCGATAAGTAATCACATGATTGATTCAACAATTTTCACTAACATAACGTTTTAATGACATTAGCGATGACATGCAACAGCTGCGTGTATATCCATTAACTTGATCGATCAAATGTTATAAGAATGTTGGACATTGGTCTCTTTCAATTGAAAGGTTTTACCATTGTAGAAATACGAATTAAAAATTACTAAGCATCCCACAATTTGATTTTCATTATTGAGGCAATCGATTGCGTAAAGCATTCTATCTAAGGTTTGCATCCTCTTCTCATTAATACATTTCAGGTAGTTTAGGCTGACGGTATTCGTTTTTTTATAGAATATGAATAAATATTCTTGTTGTTCTCTGTGTTTTTGGCAATAAAGCTCAATATAGCTGGATGTCCTGGGCGTTTCGCCAGGCGTTCGGGCAGGATCTTCAACCTATTTGTATTTTAACCTACATCGAAACGTTAAAATATTTACGAGACAAGATCATACTTATTTTTCATAGAACGCGGCATTTAAATGTTTGCTAATATGAGACAGAGTTAGCGGTCGCCAACAAGGACAATAATTTGAATTTCAAAGCACTTGGTTGTTTTAATTATTTTCCTTAATGCGTAAATCGGAAGTGACGTGGTGGAGTGGCCTCCCTATGCAATATAGGCGTTGTCAATTTCATCAGAAGGCTTATCTTCAATAGGAAATAGAAATCAAGCTATAAATGTTAGAAACATATCGGAATTTGAATTGTACACAGTCAAAGAAAGAATTTAGTAACAGGAATAACATGAAGAATGATAGATAATAGAATAAACAGTAAATTTAGGTAACAGTAAAATTAATACCAATCCCGTCTCGGGATTGGTATTAATTTTATTTTACTCGAAGATATTTTCGACTTTATTGTTATTACATTGAAAGCTAAGAGTGCTTGAAATGGTATCAGTATTACTACAATTAACCATTAATCCGATAAACATTCCAACCAAGTTTAAATTACACGATAGGCCTAATCTAATAGGTCAATTTTTTGCCTGAATTAATCAAGCGTCAAACGACTGGCCGCAACCAAGAGCATGGGCTGCGGGCTAAACCTCTCAAATATTGGATTTACCAGGCATATTTCGGATATATATATTCGGATATAGGCATAAGTCAGGATTATTAATATTTAGTTGGTGTTGAACATACTTTGTCTACTATCAAGCAGTCCTTAGAGAGTTAGTAGAATTAAATATGTTCACAGAGATATCTTTTAGTAATTTTAGTTGTTTCTGCTAAGAGATGATTCACTATAATTCTCGAATGATATATTCGAACCTAAAACGTTAATTTCGCAAGCTGTATCCTAAACCGTTATACCGTTGGCGTGTTGTTTAAAGTATTGGTTAAAATATTGCTAACTACAGTTATCAAATTATCGTATAAACCTCAAGAATTTAAGTGTATTAAAAATGTAATAGCTTTTTTAACTCAAAATCACGAATAAAAAAAAATATCCTTCTTTTAGTTTAGAGGTAAAATAAAGAAACCATTTATATTTATTGATACTTATTATAAGTTATTAAGGGATTTACTTATTTTTAATATTCTTCATTATTTTCTTTCTTTATATTCATTGATTATTGGAAAAAAAATCCTATTATTATTTATCTCAATTCGTAAAAGACTAATTAGAAGTAACCTTTATTTGTTAGTTCTAGATTAAATTAATTTTAATTTAGTTATTATATCTCGGATTTCGTTATTATTTTTCGAAATCGATACACTTATTTTATTTTACCACAAAAACAGTTGTTGTTACCAACAATACAACGTTTAGTTTCAAAGATCTACATATAAAAACATAATTTTCTTATATATATTTTTATATTTATTTAGATTTAATATAATTTAAAATATTTACAAAAAATTCTATTTAAATTTATTTTATCACTGCAATGAAAAAATGTAAAATACACGTTTTAGTCCATCCTAACGAATCCGTCTCCAAATCTAAATAACAAAGAAATTACCTAAAAAATATGTATTTGTGATCAATAAATAGTCAATCTTTAATAGATAGAGTAGGTAGATCAAAATTTATTTTAAGTACTTTTAAGTAAAGGCGTCAAAAGTCCTATTAAATTTTTATTTAATAGGGCATGGAACATTTACCTTTTAAATTTAAATGTACGAAGCAAAAGAAAAAATAAGATTCCCTTATCTTGAGAATTGTATAAAATTCAAATATGGTTTGAGGGTGCTGCATAAGGAAAATAACAAAGGTTTTCTAGCGTTCCGCATCAGCTCATTGGACCACAATTTTATATGCATCTCACGCAATTTCCATGTGTATGTTACTTTTAATACACGACTATTAAATGCAGTAGTAACACGATCGATTAGATTTGCAAGGTTTTGTTGTCTAAACTACTCAAAACAAAATAGGGCCCACCATGTTTTATAAATGAATTTTATAGATTCTTTTTCTTTTTTCAGTTTTTATGATTGAAAGTATGTGAACATTAACAAGAGTAATTTTTGCCAATTTTATGGAATTTAGTCAAAATTTAAAGTTTTTAGGAAAGTTTACAGAAATTATTGATTTAAGTAAAGTTTGATTTTGATGGTACTTAATAGCGAGTAGGTCCTCCTCTGTTCCGTATGCTCTCTCTGAATCTATCAGGGACACTTTCAATCAAGTGGGTGATGCTTTCCTCGGGTATTCGCTCCCAACACAATTTTAGGGCGTTTATGAGTTCTTGTCGATTAGTCACATTACTGAAGTTCGATTTGAGGCTTCTTTTCAATTGGTCACATAAATATTCAATGGGGTTAAGATCGGGACTCATAGCCGGCCACGGTAAAACCGTAAAATTGGCTTCAGAGAGAGCTCTCTGGGTTGTTCGCGCTGTATGTGGGAGAACATTGTCTTGCATAAAGACGGAGTTTTCACCCACTCTTTGTGAAAATGGGATGACATGGGGCTGAATCCGTATCGATTGACATACCGGGAGGCAGTTATGGAGCCTTCTTCCAGAATTACCAGCCCAGTTTTACCGAGAAAGCTTATTCCAGCCCACACCATAACATTTGGACCTCCAAAACGATCTGATTCATGTATGCAAGGTTCTGAAAAACGGTCTCCTTTTCTTCTCCACACGCGCACCCGATGATCATCGCTGAAAAACTTCACTTTACCTTCGTCCGTAAAGAGTTCATTTCTCTAGTTGTCCATTGTCCACTTCGCATGCTCACGAGGAAACATCAAACATGCTGCACGATGCGCTCTTGTCAATTTCAGACGAATAACACGAGATCTGAAACGTTGTCCGTCTTCATGGAGCCGATTTCGAATGGTTTGATCACTAATTCGTGTGCCGCCGATTGCCGCAGTCGAATTTGTAAGACGCGGGCGGGAATCGTACGCTCCCGACGTGCAGTCAATCTGATATACCGGTCTTCCTGGACGGTTGTAGCTCGCA
Organism: Teinopalpus imperialis; assembly: GCA_029286865.1. NCBI lineage: Eukaryota > Metazoa > Arthropoda > Insecta > Lepidoptera > Papilionidae > Teinopalpus > Teinopalpus imperialis. Next base: position 6,167,274 of record JAGSMU010000003.1, on the reverse strand, counting down.
CTCTTCCTGATCCAGATCTCCTCGCTACACTACCTGTCTCTAGAAAGCGTTCCCACACGTTTCGAATAGCTCGTCGCGACATACCAAGATTACTTGTCACTGATCTCTGAGATTCTCCCTCTTGAAGCATAAACACTGCTCTTGTTGCTGTTTCCACATACATATGACGCTGAGAACCAGGCATAATGATCGCGAGTAACACCGAAATCAAGTCAAAATGAAAAAAGTAGACGTGCGACTGTAACATTCAGAATGTGACTGAGGGTACAAGTGACTGAGAATTTAAGTAATAAACGTTTTTTGGAGTACTTCACTTTTTTTGTCTAGCCACCATTGAAATCCTGACTTGAAACATTGATAACGTTAGATAAACATGTCAACAATACTTCGAAATGTTTAACTTCACTATTTACTACCTAACAATTTTTCTAGACGAAATTCGAGATTAACTTAGAGTGGGCCCTATTTTGTTTTGAGTAATATATTATTAATTATAAAAACAAAAATAGTATGGGCATGTGTGGGTTTAAGAGTGGTATTGTACACGGAAGTCTAAAAGTCCGTTACTATAAATTTAAATAGGCTATCTCTTGTTCATATTATTGCTAAAAGAATAGCCATATCTTCTTACAATCCTATCAGCAATAGAATATAGATGTGTATAAATCACAATACAATCCCTTGTCAAAAAATTCGTCCAAAAGGATTTGTCACCTATTTCTTTGTTTGTTTATTTATTTTCTTACCTACTACAGCACCCACGGGTGGACGTAGTTCGATCGAATTCGACAAAGTAGTCAAGTCAAAGTGACAGTGCAATTCAGCAAAATTATTACGCAGTGGCTTTCAATACGAATTCATATTTAACAAAACCACATTCATCGAAGACTGTCAAATTGATGTACCACCTGTTCTTAGAATATATATGTATATATTTATAATGATCTTTGAAATCAATTTATCAACAGCACCATGAAAATGGGAGGATCAAATATAGCTATCGAGGCATTCCATCTTATCCCTCAGGTTTGCAAATGCGTTTATATGTTAATTATTTATCCGTTACTATGTGCTTGTCAAATTGCCAAACTACGGAAGTACATCAAATTAAATTTAGTCTGAATGATAAGCAGGACCTGTCAATATAAATGTTTTATATTGCTACAACTGCTAAAAGCTCCATAAATAACCTTAATGCTAAAAGCGACCATTGGAAGCGTTAGAGAGGGAAGTGGAGAGACAGAGGAATTAGTAAAAGTCTGGAAGTAGTAAAAGTAATTCTGAAAGTCTTATGGAAAGAGAAAAGCCCAATAATGAACTGCTGTATTAAGGTTATGATGACAAACTGCTAGTATAGAAAAAGATTTAGACATGACATTGTAAGGAAATAACCCGAGTCAAAATGCGACAAACAATTCTGATAAAATTAATTTCAAATGAAATTACTTTAATTTGAATTTTATGATGCTTTGTTTTAAGTTTAGTTATAGTCGTAGATACCATAACCTTAAGCAGATAATGAGGTAAGTATTATAATATAAAATTATTGTGGTTAAACCGAAAAAATATCATAGGAGGACCTATTAAACAAAATGATACTGACATATCTGAAATCCATTGTAAAATTTTTATATCCGTTGTTTTTGTAAAATTAGAATAGCTAAGTAAATACAGTTCATTTTTTTATGAATTTTTAAAGTGATTTCATTTAGTATGAAAAGATATTAATTATATTAAACTTATACTATTCTGTTTTTATTGTCAAAGTTACCGTAAAACAATAAACGGGAGAACTAATAGGATTTTACATTTGAATAAAATCTAATTTGAATTGTTACAACTTCGACCACAGTTACACGAGTTCTAAACACAAAAATAAAATTGTGTAATAGGTTTTAATGAGACAATTCAGGCTCCTAGGCAACGTAATAAGATTATCTCATTGAAGCCGTGAGGAGGGCGAAATTTTCGTTAATAATTTTACACAATTCTCTGAACAATGTTAGGAAGTTTATAATAGAGAGCGATTGCATAAAAGTATAACAATTGTTCGAATTGTTACGTAGGAGACATCGGAGAAAGTTGGGGACCGTAGTTAACGAATGTTTGCGAGCATTTAATTGTTAGAGCTTTGCTTTAAATTTTCGTCCAATTCTATGCTAATATGATTTGTTAGCTAGTCGTTTATTAAAATTAAATAAGAGGAATATTGTGCAATTTATTGAATTTAACATATACTGTAGATTTAGATGCAAATTTATAGAAGCTACTAAAGAAGTATAAAATTCGAATAATTTTTATTCCGATCGAGTTTTTTGTAAATGTTCTATGTGGTTCATAAAGAGAGCAAGGTCTCTGAAATTTCGAAGAAGTAAAGTACGGAAAAATAGACAAAACATCAGCAGATAGAAAATTGCAGAAAAGAATATATTGTAGAATGGTACTTGTGTATTATATTCTGTGAGTATTATAAGGTAACTTAAATGAGTATTGCAAAAATGTAATATTCAAGTAAAGTTCACAGTATATAAAATTAGAATCCTTTAAAATTATCTGTAACGCATAGTTACTCGCATAATCATGTCTACTCCTGCAGAAACTAAACGTAAGTGTTCTCCGACTTTTATCTCTAACCTCAAGTCACATGTAAGTACAAAGTACTAGAGTAGTTCATTAAAATTAATTATGAAAAGAGACTCTTATGTACGTTGAGGCACGTGAGGCGGTGCAATGCAAATGAAGTCTCAACTTAACGATTGCAATTTCACAGCGTTTTGGTACATTATCTGTAGACACACTCTTATGAATCCATGTACTCATAAAGTATTTTAATTATATAAGACTTCTTAGACGAAGAGAAGAGATGATGACAAGAGATGTCTTTTATGTTTGTGATAAATTTCTTGATTTATCACAAACCTCAGATATTTGCACCACGGTACAGTATGCCATTATATTGCTACTGTGTTATTTTTTTATAAAATAGGTGGCAAAATAGCAAACATCTCACCCGATGCTAAGTGAATACCTAAGCCCATGGACGTCCGCAACACCAGAGGAGTCGCAGATGCGTTGCCGGTAAGTGGTGAAAAATGGTAAGTGAAGTAAACAGTCTATTTAATAATTTCTGTCCCAACGGGAAGTAAAAGCATTTTTATCCAGATCTGATGATCATTTATTTAGATGCTCTGTAATAGTTTCAACTTAGATTCGATTACCGTATCCTAGATTTATGATACGGTATTGGTGACTTTAATTGTAACAAGACTTGATTTTATGTAACAGACTGAGAACATCTTTACAGTATTATTTTGATTATGACAAGGTAGACAGTTTGCATGTTACGCTTTCGGGAATAACAGTGTAAAATAGTTGTTTCGCGCTACGTTGAATGAAAGAAAGAAATCGGAAGTCCTATTATTGATAATGAGGATTTAAATAATTTATTTTTCATAAAATATTTGTTGTAAACAAACAGTAATTTTTTTTTAATATAATGTACCCCGAATCACTGGAGATAAAGGACTATTATATACGTATATATATATATATATATATATATATATATATATATATATATATAAATAGCGACTTATTGCAGCTATCCTTTTAATCCAATTCCACTCCTTTGAACAAACCCAATCCCACTTCCACTCACTTCCTATCGACTTCATAGTTAATCGAGCACAGTGTTCCTTACAAAGTTTTCACCATAGTAATTAAGTATAAAATTAATCAACATTCAATAGCGACCTAGTTATGAATGTTATTTTGTTCCTCCTTTCCTCTGCCTGCGACTTGGTAATTTTCTAACGTTAGTTTAAATTAAAGGAAAGTTTTAATTAAATAGCACTTGTAGTTCTCGTCGCTTTATGGTTTAACAGGTAGGTGGTTTCTCTTTAGGATCGCTGACATATTTATTGTACTGATATGATTAAGTGGTTTAGTGGTGAGTAGTCTTATCTGCTAAATAATAGATCGAATCATACGAGTTCAAAAAATTTTCACTTTCTGTTGATTATGTTAGCGTTGTTACAGCTTCACTGGTCTCGGGAGTCGCGGATATGGGAGTCGCATGCTAGGTATTTGTTTGAGATCACTTACGTACTATGAAGTGCTATACTCTAAAACATTTTCTGTCAACACAAACTGCAGCGTAGCTCTACCACTGATAATGTTTCTCTTGTAGATGTAACGTGATAGCTCGTTGTTGTTTTTCCGTTACACCCGCACTGCATCCAAATCTACCTAATAGCATTGACTTTAAAACTTAAGGAAGGCGCTAAGTCCTAAACTATGTTACGCTATTACAGAATATCAACGTAAAATGTATTTTGATTGGTGAATGACGGTCACGGTGATTAGATCTGTGTGCTCAGGGTCGCAACTCATGAACATCTTTAATCTTAGTTGAGGACCACGGCCATCTAAAACACCTACGACCAGTATGTATTTTAGATGGCCGTGGTCTTCATTTACTATCTGGCGAACTGTGTGCTCATTTGACACTTTTAGTATCATTTAAAAATGATAGTATAGTTTTTAGAATATATAGAATTTTTTTTAAAAATACTAATCCGAATCCTAGCCGTTCTATTTAACTACTAACGTTTTATTTTTGAGCAGTCTTACCATCTCCCACATTTGGGACCTAATAAGCTTAAGATCTAATATAGATAGCACTTTCTATCTATATTTACTTAAATTAGGAGAATAGATAAGAAGTAAGAATCTATATTATGTCGTTTATTTGAGTATTTTTATAAGAAACAAAATCTTTGCCGTTATATGCCTTCGGTTCAATTTAGTTCACATAACTATGTTGGTGTATTAGTTTCGAAGTAAGCTGAAGTGCTTATTGGGACTTCCTCAATTGCTAAATTGGTCTGTCACCCATTTATGAACTTCGTGGGTGAATCATACGGACAAGGGTTATGAATTTAGAACAATGTGTTGTCTTTAAACTGATGCTCTCTTGGTCGTATTAAAGACATGTAACCTACTTATCCAATGCCAAAGATAATATAATTTTTTAATTCAAAAAGCTTTCTTGTGTTTACCTTAACGGGACACAATGGGTGGAATTTCTGCCAGTTGACCCAGCGCACGATGACACAATATATATATATATATAAATACATAGAATAGTTAACAAATATTTTAAATCATTAAAAGTTTTGAATATATAATTATTAAATAAATATGATGGAGTAGCAATTGAATCCTTAGTACAAAAAACCGTTAATATTAAAAATAGATTTTTAGTATTGACGGTTGTTTGTACGAAGGATTTCAGTGTTAAATACAAGGATTTTTTTATAAATTAATATTGACTCGTCATTTTCTCTTTTCAATGTAAACAGAAGTCAACGAAATTTTTTTGATATAAAAATGGTATGGAATATATGTAAATTTTTTTTTCGCAAGGTCGTCGTCAATATGTCTGCCTTTTTACATTTACAGTCTATTATATATTAATGATTTTAGTGAAGTTTTAAAACTAGGTAAATCATCGTCACATCTGATTTATACCTAGTACATTTTATAAAAAGACGATCAGCTGAATGTACTCGTATTACCAAGTAGTTACATAAAGTAAGAACTAACGTGACACACATTTGAGGTTAAATTAGTAAATAAATTTGTTTTATCCGGGACGCTCTTATAAGTAATATAAACCGTTTAGCGCCTCTCAAAATGGCTGCTTTATGTTATGATGCATAATAGCAATCGTCTATCTCAATTGATATTATGACAAATAGACGGGAGGACGCGTGATTTAGGATGCATGCAATTCCATCTCACGAAATGTGTATCCGATGATCATTATTTATAATAAACTCTTGTGTCGTCTTGACTACAGTGCTTTAACAACCGGATCTATAAAGACGGAGAGAAGGTCGCGAAAATACTTTAAAAATTGTAGTTCTATATTTTCATTTGTCGTATTTTACTTTATATTATTCTGTAAACCGTAAATTAGTTTAAGAAACTCTTTCACTCTCAACAGATATGAATTCCATTATTCTGCGTAATAGAAAGTAATTTAAATGGAAAGAAAAAATATCCTGTTCAATTTCGAATACCAAAAGTAAAAGTAAAATAATGTGTATACAAAAAATGTGTTGTATTAACGTCCATCTGTACATAATGATTTGAAGAGGTTTAGTATTTATGTACATCATTATATTTATTCTATATATATATATGAAAAATTTTGTTTGTGTCAACCCTATTTAACAAGGAAGAAGGCCAGGTTGATTGACAGTTGGTGATAATTTTGGCTGCGGTAATCATGTTCCAGATTTTGACTGTCGATAAATAACAGGGTTGTGTGTCGGATCTCTTATTATACGTATACTCGTGATTGTAACTGTTTATCAGAAAGTAATAAATTAACAAATTTTCATATTAAAATACTGCATTTGTTCAACCTTTCGTAAAAAGTATTTCGTTTTTTTTTTTTTTTTTGAAAGATTTTTCAATAGATTCAGTTAAATTAATTACAAATATAATGTTGATAATATAACGGTTATGTTTTTCACAACTGTATGGCTTATATATTTATTTGATTTAGTCTTTTTTTTGTGGGATTAGTGAAGTTAGGCTTTTACAGTTTCGCCGGGTTAAGAGATGACCGAGCGCTTATGGCGCTCAGTCGAGACCTCTATTAGTGGGTAACCAGCACAAGGGCTCCCATGAGGGAGCCTCGGCTTGGACCGCTACCCTGTTCCGCGAGAGCGTCTGACTCGAGGGTGCCCGAGAGAGCCGAACCTCGGCTCGGTCAGTTGCTTCTGACTAAGAATTATCTACATTAATATCTCTAGTAAGTAAGGGAGACATTTAGGTGAAGGAGTTGAGATGGAAATGCGTCCATTCTGGTATTCTATTTTTTTTATTCATCATTTGAAATAAATCAACGTTGTTTGACTGTATAGCCTAGATTAATTAATTTAATAATTATTAAAATTAAACATTAAGCCAAACTTTACTAACGGATTATAATTAACTATACAAACAAGTAATAAAAAAAAGAAGAAAAGTAGTTCTGTTTAATTTTACATTCGTTTGTCAGCTATGTATGTTTCAGCTATTCGGATCGTGTTAAAAAATTTTAATGGTCTCCTCAGTTCCGGATGTCCCACTTATGGCATTATACGATTTGACTTGCATTTCGTTAACAACTGCTCATTATTTTTCTGCCAAGAACTAACCAAAAAGCTCATTCTTAAGAAAGTTATTCACGTCGTTATGTACACATCAGACTCTTTAATTATAATTATATACAAGTACAATTACAAAAATATTCGTTCAATGTGCTTTGGAATTTGTAAAGATTAAGTTGATACATATTTTCATAAGTTTATAAGTGTAAAGTTTACATTGGAGTTTTGAAGGTTATTTGGATGTATTTGTAAAATGTTCCATGTCTTCACTTTAGTATGATCTTATTGAACATGGATAACACTGGATTAGGAATGGTGACGTTTCATCTTACTGAACTTTTTTAACTGAATACTGAACTTTGTTGACGATGCATGTACTTGTCATGGGCCACTGATTATGTATAATAATGAAAAAAATCATATATACATAAAATAAATTTTCCTGAAAATATTGATAAGTTGTTTTTATACTTGGTCACGTGTAAGAGTTAATTTATTGAATTAACTGCCCAGAATGTTTGAACTAATCTCCTTCGGTAATAACAAATTATTTTGTATCCGGTTGCACACCACGTGGTGGGTGTCGGTGCACAGGGAAGCACGTGTTTAAGCAGTTGACTCGGCTGCGCGTGCGCAGTGTTGTTAACTGTGATACGCTTCGATAGTTTACGTTCATTCTTTATGGGATTGCGTTGTGATATGCTGCATGAGTAATACATGTGTTAACTGTGAATTAAAATTGTTCATTCTTTTTATAAGTGTCCCTAAAAGAGTTATTATATTAAGGATACATACAAAAAGAATAAAAAGTAGTGTTACTTTATGTATGTAAATCGCTAGATTAGTCCACCATGCGGCTCTACTGCGAATTGGCTGACTACACACGTCTTCGAAATATTTTATTTCAGGGAGCTGTGGTAGGTAAATGTCTAAACGTTCGCCTTTATTTCATGGTACGCTGGCTAACCGAGTTCGAATCCTGGTACCTGTTCTGTTCACCGATGTAATTGTTAATAACAATTTTAAGTACTGATTTACCACGTGGTGGTGAAGGAAACCTCGTGAGGAAACTTGCGGAAACTGTTCACAGCGGTACATTCATAGGATTCGCTTCGGTACCCATTACGAATAGGCTACTGGGCGGATTATACGGAACAGTTATGTTGATCTGCTTTGAAAAATCTTTCTAAAATTTTCCGCTGTTTTTATAAGAAGCTCATTTGAGAACAGATACTCTAGTGTGATAATTAGCACGATATGGACAATAGCCAGTTCCATAAGCTATAAAACAGCTAAAATTTCTTTGAAATACAAGTAGGATTCCATACGGACAATATATACTTAATAGAATCAGGCTTTATTTTTTCGAAAAATCTATGATAAGAAATCTGTGACATGATATGCATAAAGATATGAATAAAATAAATAATAGCACGAGTATTATATTTATCTTTTATAATAATGAAATTAAAAATAAATTTATAAAATCATTACATCCAAGACAAATCCATAAAATCTTTAGGTAAATCTCAAAGTTCTTTAGTTACTGAATTATGATGCAGCAGCCGCAAGGAGGTACGTTGACTAACACGTGTAATACATTAGTTGTAACGAGACGTTGGTCACGTGACTAGTGTTTAGTAAACACTGAAATCTCAGGCACGTGACGTGTACGTAGCCGGCATGCGGACAGAAACTTGCGCTATCATTACTGTTTTGCTTTCTCTGTGCGGTGAAGCTGTGGCTTCCGATCCATGGTCTCTATATGTTGCTTGGTAAATAGAGTATACTTACTAGTTACTGACTTAACTTACTAGTTAGTACTGGAATAGTTTGCCCGCGTCTGTCCCTCCCTCCGATTACAATGTGGGTGTTTTCAAGAGTAGAGTGGATAGGCATTTACTGAGCTAGTGCGCCTTACCAACCAGGACTGCATTTCCGCTTAACATCAGGTGGGAACTTGGTCAAGTATTGTGTGGTTCACTTGTATTGAAAGTTTATGCATGGCTGTGTTTTAGCGCATGTATCTTATTAAGGCGAATTACGGAGTGCTTCAGAAACATTTATTAGAAATTGATAAGATGGTATATGTAAATTTTTCTAAACATATCATTATAGATTTGCATACACCTATATAAGACTGAGCTCTGGGCATATTTCGTTTTTGTAAGAGGGACATCAAATAAATTTGTACCTCGTAGACGGCGTGTTGGGATACGAAGACGCAATTTTTCTATCAAGGTTGGACAGGATCTGTGGCTATTTAATACATTATATAAAAACCGCATTTCGGAAATAATTCGTCTATTAATTAGATAAAGATAGAAGTTTATATTCCTTTAGCGAGATATTATAATCACGAGTAGAATTTTTGGTAAAATGATTTAAAAACTTTGGAAATTTTACTTGGATGGTTTCAATGTTACGAGAGTGGGTAATGTAGGATTGGGACCAAACGGGTGAAGTGTACGTAAGCGGACATAAGCGAAATACAGTTGTAGTAAGGGACTTGAACTCCGGAATACTTTTGAAAGTCTCTTGATAAAACCAAGCATTCTAAGAGCCTTATGACAGATGTAATTGTAGTGTTCTGAAAATATCAGCTTTGAATCGAACAAAACACCTTTTGTTTAAATAATTTAAATACTTAACTAAAAGAAAACCTTGAAACAAGAATATTATCGTCATTATTGAAATAAAGGCGCATTTCACCAGGGCAATAAGAAATCTGGACAAATGGGCTGAAACTATTATGTCGGGCTTTTTCTGTGACGTCAAATTCACAGACTGGATAGATGGGCTAAGTTAAATTTGTTGTATTACTACTCGACGCGTAATTTACTTTTAAAATAATGAATAACTAACTAATTGCGTATGTCGTCGAAACTAGAATTAAAAAAAAATATCTGGTTCCCAAATATTGCACTAGATTTATTATTAATTTCCAATAGTTTATTTATAATAATATATTTCAATTTATATATTTTGTAAAAAAAAATGGTATAGTACGAATAGATGAGAAGAGAGTGAACAGAGGAGACAAATACAATATCATTGAAAGCCTTAAAGCATCATGGTATCATCTATATTCGGTCCTCATCTTTTTCGCCAGTGAATCTGCAGTTCCTGTTTGTGAACGATCTGCTGAGACTAAGTTTAAAGGTCTGCCGATGCCAACCCCATTTCAGTTTAGTGGACGATAAAGGCCCTCATCTTGACCCCCTTCTAACACGTTTTTTATAAAACTGGGACTACTGGGTTGAAGGTGTGTGGACCCCATTGACTTCTGGCATACGAGGAGTACACAATCGGCCGCTTTCATCCCGCTTTAGAAGAATACTTAGGACACGATCTGCCAAAGCCAAGTACTCTTGCACTCTTTAAACAGACTCCTCAATTGGTCTGTACCAATCATGGCCCATCCTCGCGAGAAGAATGGAACGCTTTTTTTTTTTGTTTTGGGACAATATATCACAAAAACCATTAAAAAATTGATTGCCCGTATGCAGAGACTTTCGAAAAAATTCATAAAATGTAAAGGAGGATTTTTTGATGAAAAATCAGTTTAGCTAACTATAGCCTTATTTGCATGGACAGTTAATATTTATTTACGCTTTTAAAGTATATTGTTGGTAATAATGGTAAACAGGTTAATTAAACATTTAATATTTTATTGGATTGGCCTGTAGTGTATGAACGGATCGGACGTGGTTTGTGAATGTGGAATGACTCCTCAAACTACCGATCACCTTATTTCTTACATGGTTTGCCCTGTCATCTGCACCCGAAAGGAATTGATACGTACAAACCCTAACGCTGTCCGTGTAGCGGAGTAGTTGCGAAAAGTTGACTGGCATCGGTACCCAAAGAGAAAGAAGTAAATATGAGTTTACTTAATAATTTGAAATCTTAAAAAGTTGCCTTATAGACTAGGTACGTACAATAATAACATTATAAAAGAAACTGGAAAGGGAGCCACGTGATGACAAATCAACGCCAGACTACGCGCAATTGCATCGATTTTCCTTGAAAGTATTGCCTTTCTATCTACCGCTCTAAGTTATCGGGAATATTGAAATGACCCACGTGCAAGATGACGTAGTAGGTCAGGTTCAACTGTATTGTTCTTTATTATACGGCTATATTATGTACGTACACATTATTTATTTTTAGCACAACTATGCATTATTTTCAATTACGACCTTTGTATTACTTGCATTAGTTTCTCTTATTGCTTTCAGAATGGGTTCACCCACACACACCAAATGAACTTTCAACCCACCGCATTATAGTTCTACATGAATTTGCACAAAATCATATGTGATCCAACAACTGAAGCTTTTTGTACATTCCAATAATGGGAGCAACTAACGAAGCTAACAAGGTGTGGATAATTAATCAAACAACGAAAAGTGCGAAATAGTTTCACGAATTATCGGGATATATCGAAATTTAGGGCCGGAACATAAATGTGTGTCCATGGCATTATACCTAGATTCTGTTGATGTTGACGCTGTTAGCCTAAGCGGCTCTTACAGCTTCATCGGACACAGGGTTGACGGAACTAGCTATCGGAGGATTCTCCAGAGTGAAGAATGGATGGTGATGTCTACTGACCGTCCGAGGTTAGGTATGCGGACCTAGCCTCTGACGGAAGCCACCTGTTGTCTGGTTAATTGGAAGCTGTGGGCAGTGAGAACCACCCTGACACGCGGGTGTATATATCTAGTGTACGCGAAGATTACGCTGCGCTTGAAGGCGAGGGCGACGCGTTGACATGTCGGAGATGTGTGATGGTCCGGGGTCAGTTCAGGACGTACTGGAACTCTGCTCTCCCATGAAGTCGGGGTCGCCGAGGACGTGACGGGGTTGACATTATACGTTTCAGACTTTTTTTTTGACTACTGTTGTAGTAGTCTTCAGAACTATCTTCTCTTCTTTCTTTTCTTCTTTCTCTTTTTTCTTTCTTTTCTCTTCTTTTTCTTCTTCTTCTCTTTCTTTCTCTTTTTCTTCTTTATCTTCCTTATTTTTCGGGCTAATGGCCGCTGTTAGCACGAGAGCTTTTACAGTTTGACCGGGTTCAGAGGTGACCGCGCCCTTATGACGCTTAGTTTTGAACTTGACTTGAGTTTTGGCTTGAGACCTTTATTTGCAGGCTCTAACCAGCAGAAAAGCTCCCGAGAGGGAGCCTCGGCTTGCACCGTTACCCTGTTCCGTGAGATGGTCTGACTCGGTCAGTTGCTTCTGACTAAGAATTATCTATCTACATTAATATAACTATTATGTGATAGTCTGAAAGTCGCGCTTGTCAAGAAGTTTTTAAAGCCATGTAAATTATTTAATTCGAAAACTGAAAGCCACTGATATTATTACATATCTTGGCAATGTATAACTCTGTTAATATGTTTATTGAATTTGTATAATAAATTTAGTATATATATTTATATATAAAATTGTATTAGCTTTATCATGATAAATGTGTTCGATTGGGTTCACCCATACACACCAAATGAACTTTCAATCCACCGCATTATAGTTTTACATGAATTTGCACAAAATCATATGTGATCCAACAACTGAAGCTTTTGTACACTCCAGTAATGGGAGCAACTAACGAAGCTAACAAGGTGTGGATAATTAATCAAACAACGAAAAGTGCGAAATAGTTTCAAGAATTATCGGGAATATTGAAATGACCCACGTGCAAGATGACGTAGTAGGTCAGGTTCAACTGTATTGTTCTTTATTATACGGCTATATTATGTACGTACACATTATTTATTTTTAGCACAACTATGCATTATTTTCAATTACGACCTTTGTATTACTTGCATTAGTTTCTCTTATTGCTTTCAGAATGGGTTCACCCATACACACCAAATGAACTTTCAATCCACCGCATTATAGTTTTACATGAATTTGCACAAAATCATATGTGATCCAACAACTGAAGCTTTTTGTACACTCCAGTAATGGGAGCAACTAACGAAGCTAACAAGGTGTGGATAATTAATCAAACAACGAAAAGTGCGAAATAGTTTCAAGAATTATCGGGAAATATCGAAATTTAGGGCCGGAACATAAATGTGTGTCCATAGCATTATACCCAGATTCGGTTGATGTTGACGTTGTTAGCCTATGCGGCTCTTACAGCTTCATAGGATACAGGGTTGACGGAACTGAGGGGTCCGTGAGCTATTTAGAGAGTTTGATTCTCTTACTTACACCAAAGCGCTCATACACTGAGCGTGTCGGTCTGCTCTGATCACGTTCCTATCTGAGTGCCACCTAAGTTGCCAGCTCCCTAGCTATCGGAGGATTCTCCAGACTGAAGAATGGATGGTGATGTCTACTGACCGTCCGAGGTTATGTATGCGGACCTAGCCTCTGACGGACGCCACCTGTTAATCGGAAGCTGTGGGCGGTGAGAACCACCCTGACACGCGGGTGTACATATCTAGTGTACGCGGTGTCGCGAAGATTACGCTGCGCTCGAAGGCGAGGGCGACGCGATGACATGTCGGAGCTGTGTGAAGGTCCGGGGTCCATTCAGGACGGACCGGAACTCTCCTCCCCCATGAAGTCGGGCTCGCCGAGGACGTGACGGGGTTGGCATTTCAGACTTTTCTTTTTGACTACAGTTAAGTTAAAAGTTCTTAAGAACTTTCTTCTCTTCTTTCTTTTCTTTTTTCTCTTTTTATTTTTTCATTCTTTTCTCTTCTTTCTCTTCTTCTCTCTTTCTTTTTCTTCTTTATCTTTCTTTTTTTTCGGGCTAATGGCCGCTGTTAGCACGAGGGCTTTTACAGTTTCACCGGGTTGAGAAGTGATCGCACCCGTATGACGCTTAGTTTTGAACTTGACTTGAGTTTTGACTTGAGACCTCTATTTGTGGCTCTAACCAGCCGAAAAGCTCCCGAGAGGGAGCCTCGGCTTGGAACGTTACCCTGTTCCGTGAGATGGTCTGACTCGGTCAGTTGCTTCTGACTAAGAATTATCTATCAACATTAATATAACTATTATGTGATAGTCTCAAGGCCGCGCTTGTCAAGAAGTTTTGAAAGTCACGTAAATTATTTCATTCAAAAACTGAAAAGCCACTGATATTATTACATATCTTGGCAATTTATAACTCTGTTAATATGTTTATTGAATTTATTTAATAAATTTAATATACCTATTGATATATAAAATTGTAGTAGCTTTATCATGATAAATTTGTTCGATTGGGTACGATCTGTACTACTGTACTGTAGGCTGTCACAGAAAAGCAGCATGAAATAATTAAGAGCTGCTGTGTTTTGTTTGCTGTGTAAAAGTAATCGGAAAACTTTTATTGGAGACGTGATAAAAATCCGTCATTCGACTAATTTTATAACACGATGTTATACAACACGATTTATTATACGACGCATGGGAAGACGATTAATGGCAAATAATTATACATAGCACGTACGAAACTGGAGTGTATAAAACCTGCGCAGTAAAGTTCATCAAGTAAGGTGTTATGCACCTTAGTTGATATTGACATAGCAGGTGTCTATTTAAATGTCAAATTGTGATTAAAATGATGTTGTTTGTGTCTTGTTCTACTACATAAGCGTGTGTACACTGCCGTGGTCATACGAGCTTTTGCTGGGTAGTCACACAATTATAAACTAGCTAAACTAGCTGTATGGGTATATATATAAATATATATATATATATATATTCTTTTTTACGCTGGTATTCTGTGAGGGCGTGGTCCTACCCGGTTGCGCTGACCCATTCATTCTGCAGCTAGAAACAAACTGCAGTGTAGCTCTTACCACTGTCGTATAAGCAAAAGGACTTGTTATCAATCATCTGATGTAGATTAATCTTGTAAAATTGTGTCAGGGCCGAAGAAGTCGTAAAGTTTTACGTGTTACAAAACATTCCCTAAGGTAACGGCCTATTCCATATTTATGACACAATATTGAGTGTAATATGACATTTTTGTGTGAATTATTAGTATTTTGTTTGGACACGATAAGTGTATTAAACAGTATCGGGTAATGAAGGAATATAAAATGTGACATGTATTGAGAGTATGAATGTAAGAAAGAAAAGAATGTTTCGCGTACATTTGTATCACCAAATCGTGTATATCGTTATAAAAATAACATCTGTCTGTCGCTCTCTCCCAAACAGGGCCACATAGGGTAAAACGTATCAGGTTATGTTTTATATATTTATATATCAGTAAATTTTACTCATTATTTTTAAAATTATACTTCATATTGGAAGTAAATAAACTGAATTAAAAATGTCAGTAATATATTGAGTACTGGTGGGGACTAAAATTAATGGAGCTGATAATTTTTAAAATTTTTACCGAATATTCATAGTATTGCCAGTTTAAAACAAAAATGATGTGAACATAATACCTTATTATACGTACTTAATATTTTTTATTTTCTTTCAGTATTTGATTCGGCAACACAAAAATTATAAATATTTAATTTAATACTTTTGATCATAAATTATGGTTGTATTGCCGGTTTGATCGTCCGTGTATGTTCTTAATTTTATAAGAATGTCAGCAACTTAATTTTTAGTTAGTAAATATTAATGTGTTAATTAAGATATTCGTACCGTGGAATTCCGTTTGCTCTCCGAATGAATTCAGATTTAGTAAATTTTACAATATTCATTTACTCACTAAGTTGAAGTACTAATTTTACGATAGCAATTAAATATGATTTCACTAATTAAAAACTACAAAAATATATTGCTATTCAGATCTAAGCTAGTTCGTGTTGCGGTATCCTTTAAACTTGCGTATACAAAAATAATATCGGACTAAAAAAGGGGAGAACGCTGAAGCGCTTCTGTTTGCGTAAATGATGACTTAACGGTTTATTAACTATATTACGTGATGATTAACTCGTTCTATGTTTTAACACTTAGCTGAGTATTGTACCTATTAAGTTATCTATGAGAGAATATGCGTCTGTGTATATACTAATTGTCGAAGTCTATATGTTGACAATTTTTTAAAAAATATATTTAACACTCATGCTAGTTATAGATAGATGGTGTATTCTTAAAATACTGGAAAGGTTATTTTTGTGTTCTCCCCTTTCAAATCAAAATTAAAATATTCTATGATAATTATACACAAAACAAAAAGAAAAGGAAAAAAAACGTATTAAAATATATTTTTTTTCTTTTAATCTAAAAATTAAATCTTAAAAGATTGAAAATCTAAATGCAATTTATCAGTGATTTCTCTATGTAGTGACAGAGCGACAGCGTGGCTGAAATTGCTTCTTTATAGCAGAGCAGATATTGCTTTTTATTTGTTATTATTAATACCTTCAACTTTGACTAAATCATGTCATGACGATCAATTTATATTAAGAAATTGTACACGGTGACATAACCGAAATAATGGGATGACAATTACATGATTTGCGCTATGATCAATCACAAGGATACATTACCATGTGTTTCTATTCTTTCCAAATCGACAAAATTGTACGCAATTATCGGCATAAAAACATACGGTTAACGATCGCGTCAATTGTGTATTTATAAATTGACCCTTCGGTAGGATACGAACGCCGCATTGCTGAGTCACCGAAGTAGTAAAGGTATAACTTTTTTCCCTCCACTAGTCATGTCCTATCATCTCTTTCTCTCATAAGACTTAACCAACGGAAAGTGATCTGTTATTTCATCTCGATGGTGTGATTCACGAGCATGGAACTAACCGCAAATTGATTTAAAACTCGTTTTATCCAGCGTCCATGTTTATTGTAGTCACCATTATGGTATAATATCCTGACTCATGATCGGAGACCGTGATTTACGATGAATCGTCGCTAAATATGCGTGAAATGTTCATGCTTTGTTTTCTATGTAGACAATGTATTAGAAAGTATTGATAATATGCAATAAAACTAGCACGCAAGCGTAACGTTGTTTTAAGGGTTCCGTTATAGTTTTTTTTTTAAATGATTTTCTCATGTCTTCAAAACATATTTTATCCTATTCAATTTCATATATTTAATTATGAAATTAGGTATAGATTACGATATAATATTGCAAACAATATAACAATTGAATTTTGCATCAACTTTGACTAAATCGCATTTTATCATTTTTTGATCGCTGAATACGTATTAAATTTATTTGTTTAACTAGTGCGTACATATTATTAACGTAGTATCCAGATACGACAATGGGTGATTGATGTCATTGTAATGAATTAGAAATGGAGAACGCTTAAGAGAATTGTGTAAAACTTTTATGGTAACTTTTCTAAATTATTTCTGAATAAAGCCTAAAACAGAAATAAATCCATCTATGTAATAACAACTTACATTTTAAACAGATCTCTAAAAAAAACAATGGATGGAATAATAACAATAATAAGGTGTTATATAACGGCGAGAAATCTAGATGACATTTCCCAATTACGTATGGTATATTGCTTTTTTGGGTATCGACAACAGGAACTTTAAAATTTACCGGTGTCACTTTACGAGTTCCTGTATCCTGTGTCCATGCTCAAAGGCAGAAATCAAAAAGATTGTACATAGAACAATATTCTATAAAATCTATTACTACTTTTCAGAGAGCGGCATGTCCTATCTGTATCCTGATTCCGATTCCCATTGGGATCAAAATTTGAGTGACACAAATTATAATATATACGTATTTGGGTCTGCGTGGTTTTATCCTTCTATCTCTTTATTCTTTTATTTCCACATCTTCTCCTGGAATTTGAAATTCATGCATTTCTTTATTGGTCTTCTTTTCGTTTTCCAAAAAAGAGCAGAGAAGGGTAGAAGGCAATACTATCTTTTGGAGTTTATAATATAAATAACCTCTCAGTTAGACACTGACTATTAAAGTTTGCTACTACGAGTTTTTTATGCTTTCATAAAAACTTCTTGATGAAGAATAGTTATTTGCAACTGGAATTACTAAAGGACGGGTTTATATATTTTCATGTTCAAATATATAATAAATAGAATTAAAATTTTCTATTTCCTACGTTGCTCCGTGTTTTAAAAAATATAAATTTTGAATTTATGGTCAATTTTATTGATCACTTTGAGATGTGATAAATCAATATCTTTTTATGGCTTGATTATATTTTAGATTCGAATGAATTTATTACGTATGTATCTTGCAGTTTGTATACAAGCGACAGACAAGTCAAATAATTAATTAAGATAAAAAATTAAATGTTTTTTTAAATAAATAGTTTTCCAATTTGGAACAATGGATTACACACAGATGCAAAGTATGTATGTAGTCAATTACTACTAAATACTAAAAAATTCGTATGGATTATTATAGAAACATGGAAGCCGGTCACTTGGCTTCTTATGTTTTGACCTAACAGTACACGGGCGGCAATTAAATTTTTAATAACAATTTTAAATCTGTCCCACTGAAAAGAAAGCAGAAAAGAACAGATCACAGAGTAGACTCACGTTATGGACTACATGTAATATACTAGAAAAGAGTGCTATCCCTTTCAGATCATTGGAAATTCAGGTTACAGTATCTGGCTGCTACGTCATCACAGTGGTATGTCCCTCACAGATGACTTTTTCGGATTTTGATGTGTCCCGTATCCCGTGTCCCTAACATTGCATTTGCATCTTTTTCCTTATTTATTATACATACAATAAGTCGGGATAGGTCAGAGTATAACGAGTGACTATCTTATTTGTATTATACTATATACTTATGAGTATCTTATTTTGTATTTGCCCTCTTATATACATTGCGCTATAGATGTCACTCTGAATATGTCACCGTGGTCGAAACCAACCAGGAGGACATTATTGTAACCTGGTAAATTACTAATCTATCAGTTATTGAAAAATTTTGAATTTGTGTACTACTTACAATATCACAATGAACTTGATTATCCAAATATTATATACTCGTACTTAATAAATATTTTTTTAAGTAGAACTAATTATACTCAGCACTTTTCTACGGAACACGGATCTAGATTATTTTGAAATATTTACACTTACTACTTTATTTTATTTTACTGAATATACCTAAGGTTCTTTGTATGCATATAACATATGTTCAGTGCAAATTCGTGGCGATGGGAAATCCAAAACTAAATATGTTCTCTGTTGAGAACTGTTGCTCAAAGGGAACAACATTTGGCTTGATCATTAATGATTTTTGAACCGAACAAGACATATGTACAAATACCGTAACAAGTTCCGAACAAGCATAGAGATTCTATGTGAAGGTTTACATATCAATCTCTACTTGTACGACGTACTAAGAGATGAGCGCAAGAGGTCTTTTGAATGCACGTCTGACATTTTCCATGTCAATATGTACTGTATATAGGTTCCATGCAGTACAAGCATGTTTCAATTGCGAATAAATTAGATATAATTCTATTGAAAATTATTGGGAAGAGTTATCCTAATTCCAGCAGTTTTTAAATATTTGATATTTCTCTTTAAAAATCGAATGTATCCTTTGTATTGGATTTGTTTATATGTTCTATGTATCACAAAAGTGATGCCAGTGATATCAGTCACGCGACTTGTATGATAATTTGGGAGTATATTATATAGTTTAATAAGCTCCATTAGTATCCATGTATACGTATTATTAATATCGGTATATATATTATATAGACAGAGCGTCACTCACACGCAGGGCACATATGATGGCAAATATTTTTTCATACGAGCTTTAAGGTCACACAGGATACCAGGTGTATCCTGTGAGAATGTGATCATTCTCCTTCGAGCCGACATAGTAAGCTTCAGGTAGGAACAAGCTACAGCGTGGCGCTACCACTGATAATTGTTATTGTACTTAATAAATTATTTAAAGGGCATCTCGTTGGCAAAAATGTGTTTCTCTTTGATTTTATCGCATGTTTTGGATAATGAAAAGTAACTCTGAATGACGCCAACACATATGACACGACCATAATATATCTAGTGCAGTTAACATCATATAGTAACAAGCAGAAGATATATCCTTGGTCTATACTTGGACTATAACATATATATTACAATAGATAGTATTATCGAAATATATACATATATTTTGTTATTGGGATATATTTAGATTATACACGATTAAATATAGTGCAACCATCAACGCTGCATTCTAAATTGTGCCTACCGCTTCCGGTGTGGACTACTCAGTCTATTTGCGAACTTTGCTTGCTCTTACTAAATTATCTTCCGTACCACCGCAGAGTAGAGCTATGGAAAACAACAATAACTTCATTGAAATACATCAACAATATAAAATAACTCACTTGACATTTCATTTTTTAATTCTCTCTCTAATCTTTTAATTTTCTAGTTGAATATGTAAGGAAATATTATATTGACTTTATTATATGGTATATTATATTTATGTTTATTATTTATGTATGTGTTGGTAAATAAATGTAGTCCTGTATTTAATGTTATTTTCTCTATTTTTTGTCAATGCTACTGGAAGAGGTATTTATTGTAAAAATAAGCTGTGCCTTAGTAATAACTTTTCTTATTTTAGTTGTCTTTTATACTATATATAAAAACTTTGTGTACATAAAAGTTAAATAAATAAATAAAAAAATATTTCATTTAATGTATGACATAAATAATGTATAGGTCTGTGGTCTGTGAACTCAAACATTTGTTCTTTATTATTTAAATTTAAAGGCTTCTAATGGGGTCTGATTGTGTTGGTTTGATTTTGATGTACTCGTCGATTAAATATATTAGCTCAACTTCTTGAGATTTGAAATGGAGGTTGGTTGCTTTTTTTTCACTTTGAGAGTAACAAACGAGCACACAGTTCACCTGATACCAAGGGATCCTGCGACCCACGACATCTACACCCCTTGACAAGAAATCATATTGCACATGCGTTGTTACCCTTGAGGACTGGGGTGGGATGCCTCGTCTCCACTAATAAAGGTCACCAGATCCCCACACTCACAAGACGAAACACAGCAGCGTTATTCTGCAATTTGACTGCTGGTATTCTATGAGGACGTGGTCCTACCCCAGTCGAGCTGATCCATTTATTCTGCAGCTAGTAACACTACTGCTACGCTAGCTCTACCAAGTTCGAAAGGTCAAAGAGAGGGCCATGTGGCAATCTGTGGATGTTGTGGACGAACAATGGGCTGAGATGATAATGATGGTTATATTATATTTTATTAAGTTGAGCTAGTCACTTAAGCCTGCTTAATAAAAGATAATAAAATGATGGCAATTAATAGATAAAAAAACATAAACATAACTAAACAATTTATTATTCCGTGAAATCTAATGAATTAACGCTAAACTTATGATCAAACCTTAACTGTCATTCTGGACAGACATTTTAAAGTATCACCGGTGACTGAAAAGATTTCACTACTTTAATGTTGATATGGCAATTGCGGATATATAATAGTGTATATAATTTAAAATAATTTGCTGAATTATTTTACAATATTCAAAATATTTTCTTTATGTAAAATTAAATATAAAAAATATACATTATAATTGGAAGCTTCCGATGTTCGCGTGACCGTCAATAGGAAACCATTTTGAATATGAATGAGTTAAGTCCGGATTTGGGGAACCACAGGAAACAAATAATTTTGATGTGATCAATGATTTACAGATTATGTAAATGTTATGCTGTGTTATCTAAACGAAGATATCCGCCGATTAGCTGATATAAGGAATCAATGATGTGAATAAATTATGCAATTTGATTATATTCATCTCCGCGCGCGTGTTCGTTCTATTGTTTATTTTATGAAATCAAATTTATAATGGAAAGAAAACTTCGACTTGTAGTTAGTGGTCCCTGCAAGCCATAAACTTTTTTAGAATAAAAATAATGCTGGGAATATTTAATTAAAGCAAACACCACAGTGAAATCCACGATACTATACGAAATATTATTTGTTGTTGCATCTTGTTTAGCGTATTTTCTTATTATTGGAGTCATATAGTTCGTCGACGTCGACCACTTCATGTGTGATCTTGGATCCAAATTCTCACGGTGAAACGTTATATATATAATTTTCAATTTAGTGAAATTTTAATTTAGTGGAAATTTTATCAAAATGTTAAAGCAATTATAAGGCCGAGTATACATACATAGAAATATATTGTGTTTATATTTATTACAATATTTTTTTTGAACCTACGGCATCTCATTTATAATTGGCTTGATTATTAATCATAATTATAAATACTAACAACGCGTTGCAAAACTTTACACTGAAAATTTTATTTTTATTACGTAAAGTTTTCGCTTAGATATAAAGGTGGATTAAAGTTAATCGTTCCCGTGTAATATATTCTTTATTCAATATAATGTAGGAAGTTGTGTTACAGTGAAGTAAGTGGGTTAAGATCTGGGCCAAATGGAGTTAGGGCGTGAAAGCAATAGCAGTTGGTGAAGACGCCTTCCTGGCGGTGGAGCTCCACGGCCGCATTATACCGGCCTACAAAGACGTGTTTAGCAATTACCTCGCTGAAAGCTTGCAATGCGGGCTATGTTCTGGGGAGTGATTTAATCATATGCTACTGTGATATTACAATTCGCTATGGAGATTTATTTATTGTATACATATCTTTTATATAATGATGAAACTATGGAATGTTTCGGTAGTAAGATTAGATAAAATGATTATTTCTTTTTTTTTATTAGATATCTGTACGGTAACCTCTGATGCAATTGATTATTCGTAATTTAAATAATTTAATTATTATTGTCATATATTTAGAATCTTGAACTGCATTACGTCACCTTAAGTTCTACGTTATGATTAAATTAATTCGTAATAATTGATAGCTGTAGATTTATCTGGAATATTGTAGATAGAAGAGTTCGCTCTTACTACTGAATACGCAACGGTTTTAGAGTTTGTTTACCTTTTAGTTGTGTTGCCTCCACGAATACTTCGATGCTTAAATCCCTGTCAACTCGACCACTAATTTTGGGTTATAATTACATTTCAAAGTCGAAATTTACTTTAATTGTTATTGATATTTAATATTGATTTTCTTCTTATATGATATATTTGACTACTTACAATGACCTCCTGGTCGATTTTGACTACGGCGGTATCTTTCTGGTTGGCACACGACGTCAACTGCGTGGGATATATTATAGCGCCAAGGTATAAGAGCGAATAGCGAGATACAATCATTCATTCATTCATTACTTCACATGCATAACATCGTAATGGGAAGAGAGATGACCAGAGGGTCTGTGTTGTGACGCGAATGTTTTCGGCACTATATAAAGCCATGAACTACACTTTTATCTCAATTATCGATAAATCTTAAATACGAATTGATTAAACTAAGATTTAATGTTTATGGATAAAATTGCAAAAATGTTAAAAAATAATTTTAAATAAATCACATGGCTCGAACTGAAAAATTACCAGGGATAATTCGATTTCAAAGATTATCAATGGATACAGTCTTTTATAATTTGGAGTGTAAATAAGGGGTCGCAATTGGTCAGTTAACCGGATACAACTTGTAACAGCATCAAATTCCGTTCATAGGCTTGATCAATTTCTTGTTATAATGATTTAGTTTAATGTATAATTTAGTTATAATTTATGTTCCATGCTGAAAAAAAATAAGGATTTTGTTAATAAGGTAATCATGAAAAAAAAGGTTGGAACATGTTATCACTAGACACAGGTCTTCTTTCAAGTATTGGCAAACAGTAAGTCACTCCTAAGTGATGCAGTTTTCTTTTCTTCTTTTTTTCGGGCTGATGGCTGCTTTTAGCACGAGGACTTTTGCAGTCACACCGGGTTGAAAGGTGACCGAGCGCGTTTGGCGCTCGGCCCAGACCTATATTTGTGGGTGAGCAGCATAAGAACTCTCAAGAGAGAGCCTCAGCTTGGACCGTTACCCTGATACACGAGGGCTATTGACTCGAGGGTGCCCGAGAGAACCGAACCTCGGCTCGGTCAGTTGTTTCTGACTACGGATTATCTAAATTAATATCTCTATTATTATTAAGTATCAATATCACCATTTTGAACTTGAGAAGAAGTGGCACAAGAAAGTTCAGGGTGATTCAATTTGCAGTTTTATTTTATAATGTTTAGCACGTGGTATGTAGTACATAATAGCATAGTTTCTTTCAATAATTAAAGAAACACAAGATTTTATTAGTATGTAATATTTGGTATTACTCGTTACTTAGGGTTATAATCAGTGTAATGGTCGATATATAAAGACAGCGCTTTCCGCATCCGCTTCGCTTTCGCCAATAAAACTGCAAGACGATAAGAAGTCAATACAAAAAGTCCAAAAGTAAATGACGTGTGGACTACAGTGACTTTCTGTTTCGCCTGTTTCTTTATTACCTTTAAAAATTATAAAAATACACTACTGTAATTACAGTTATGATAAATCACTAAAATTTATCAAAAAATTGTGAGATATTCCAAAATATTTTTCTTAATATAGCAATAGTTTATTACTATAATAAAAATTCTCACGTCGAAATTGTACAAGTGATGTAATTTGAATCAATTTAATGAAATATATTATATTGAATAGGAATCGTTTGTGAATCTCTAGACCTAACTGTTTAAAATAATAACGTTATTGTGTAATTGCACGAAAATTGAACTATTAAAAATATGCAACTGGTCCGCATTTGTCTTCACAGTGAGTTAAATACCGTGACTGACGATGACTAATTTGAAGATTATGCTGCTTGAAGATTCCATTAACGGTACTCTGCTTACGGAGTACAGATTATAACAAACTTGCACTAAAACTTAGTTTCTGTTATTTTTGGGTATACTATGCGATCTGTATTTGGTATTTATATTGTGAATTATTAATTAATATATATTTCGCACATACGACAGCATCTGCAATAAGAACAACACGTCAACATTAGTTGAAACGCTTCATATCATTAAAGATAAAATGTTACATTTTACACAGAACACATACTTTCTGTACCTGTTTGTAACATTTTTAAAAATTCTTTTCGTGTGAGTAATAAAATTTTGAATCGCTTTTGAACTTTGAATGATGTTTCTTAATTTGAATATTCGAAAGTGCCTACCAAGACCTAATAAAGTTGAATCAAATCTAATTCTAATCTTTAAACTTAATCTTAAAGATTTTTAAAATATTTTTTTGTATTTTTACTAAAAAGGAATTTGTGCGGCGTTAAGCATGTTTTAAAGAATAATACTGTGTAAATCATTAAATCAAAAAGGTAATTCCCGCGAGTAATATTTATTTTTGTTTGTACCTTGGCCGACGATAGTTCCGCTAAGATATTTTGTCATTGATTCGTTCTCAATTATGATTAGTCATTAGCGAAAGTGGGCGTTATGTCATGACATCACATGAGTATAATTCGACATTACAGATCGTACGTACGTAACGTTGGTATATCACGTAGTCCATAAAGGAATCTTTGAAGGTTATATACTCATTATGGTAACAGCTTAATCTACCATCATCATTATCTAATGAATTTTCCGATAGGATTGTTATACTGGGTTATTTTTTATACAAAATAAATTAAATTATTTTTATTTAGTCTGCTGATTGAGCGCTTTATAATATAAAAGGTAAAACGCAGCACATTCAATTCAACTGATTATTATAGCTCATGATACATTCTTTGTGGATTAGATATATTATATCGACGTCATCTTTGAAGACTGAGATTGAATACCATATCACCCGTAATAAGGTCTTTGATTTCTTTTACCCACCAGATCAAACGGTAAGTTACTGGTTTATTACTTATAATATAAATGCAAAAATTATACGTTTACAAAGGGTTGATTGTAGCAATACTTTGCCAGTCAACCCATGATGTAGTGACAAAATCACACATAAATAATTTTATTTTAATTATATTGAGAGTAACAAACGAGCACACAGTTCACCAGATCGTAAGTGATTCCTGTGGCCAATGACATCTACTATATTGCGCTGAGGTCTGAGATGGAATGCCTCGTCACCAGTAATAAAGGTCTCCGGATCCCTACACCCACCAAACGAAGCATAACAGCGTTACACTGCTATTTTACGCTGGTACTCTGTGAGGGCGTGGTCCGACCTCGGTCGAGCTGACCCATTCATTCTGCAACTAGAAACAAACTGCTGTGTAGCTCCACCACTGTTACATGTATATCGGTAATTATCAATTCTCAATCCGGTAGCCGGTGTTTAAGTGCATATTTTACGATGGTATTCTGTGAAACCTCCCTTCCAGGTTGAGCTAACCTATTCGTGGTACAGCTAGTTTACAACTGCAATGTGGCTCCGATATGCTGTGTACTGATAGCATATAACTAACTCATATTATATTTAACAAAATGTTTCTAAAGTGTAATTATTGTTATAGAATGTTTTTTAAAACAAATCTTGCTCACTTCACCTTGGGGCATGGCTTATAATAACGTTCTTAAGGGCCCTGCTATATTTGCGTTGAATTCAAGAGGGGAACCACTCGAACGACCTTCAGCATATGGTGAAGCAACCCGCGTCAAATCGGCGGCATTCCGGATTGTCCAGACCGTTACGATACCCGGACGCGGGGCTTGCGCAACGGAACGCATTCGCTCGATTATGTAACGTCTGCTGCATTGAGCGTACACACTACGCGATTTTATAAACTTTTAATACAAAAATTAAATTAAATAATGTTACTTCCGCATAATTTTGAAAATTTGGTGTGTCACATAACAATATATTTATAATTATTCAGCACTGCTGATTCTTCCAGTAAAGACAATATTTTTTTTTATTATATTGAGAGTAACAAATGAGCACACAGTTCACCTGAAGGTGACTCCTGCAGCCCATGACATTTACATTCATCCTTGAAAAGAAAGGTTTCACCTTTCCAATGACCCTTCCCGACGCATTTTCAATAAGATCTGGGGAAAGTTCTGATGCATTGCCATGAACACGGCATATACGTACGACATACGCAGATTCCAAAACTAACATTTTGTGATGCGCAAATACTTTTCCTTATATAGGAATCGAACGCAAAACTCGTGAAGCAGCAGCCAGACACTCCATTACCCTGAACAATTCACTAACGAAATTCCAATCTCACTAGAGCACCCTGAAACAAATCTAGCGAGGTTCCGACAACCAGCAGATCCAGAGATAAAATCATTCAACCAAAAGTCAATCAAACTTCAAAGAATATAAATTTCAGTGGCCAGTGATGGGGAGCTATGTACATTACAAGCCGGAGGATTCAATTCTCCTACCACTTACCTAGGGTGAGTTAGTATGTGCAATTCTACCAGAGACCACCAATTACACAAGAAATTTACACCAATTAAGTGGAAAATAGATACTATGTATTATATATATATATATATATATATATATATACAGATATTTTGCTGTATATAAGTGGTGACAGCTCAGATTCGCTTCAGCGTTCCGTTTTCGTTTTCAGCGCTTCCTTTTAATTAATCGCACATAAGCTAATAGAGCTCGATTGGGACCAATGAAATAATAAATCACAATTTTAAGTACTGGTTTACCACATGCTCGGCAGTAAAACTTCTTGAGAAAACCTGTATATGTAAGACATAATAAAGAAATATTTCGAAGACAGTGGAGCCCCTTGGTGAAATGTAACACCCATTTTTTTATTTACCGTAATGCTTTAACATTAAACTAGGGAGTATGTTTTTCATTTCATTATAACGAGAACATGATCGTATGGGATATAATAAGAATAAGCTGACATAATCAAATCAAATGAGATTTTATGACTATATATATATATATATATATACATATATATATATATATATATATATTACATATACTTTGGATAACATTCATATTAAAGTAAGTTTGGGTCTTATAACTTAATGCATAAAAATGTGTAATACATAAATCTTCTATCAAACACTACTTAATTGTGTAATGAACGTATCGTCAGTAACTTGAAAATTATTCGTCGGAAACGAACTTGAATATCGTCTTATTAATTTCAGAGCAGTTGATACATTAGCTGTTTGTTTCTTTCCCGACATCTTTCTGTTAAAAATATTAAATATATCACGCAGTGTGTACTGAATGATATTTAATGATCGTGCTGTTGCATGGTGGTGGGAGCACGCGCCGGCGCCGGCCTTGACAATGTCGTCGCGTCGCTTCTTCGCGCTTAACTCTTACCGACTTTTTTTGACAGTTAGCACAGATTAAGTAATTATAAATAATTAACGTATTTATGTCGTATAGAGACCATATTTTGTTGCCACAATACAAATTTCTGTACCTATTTTCAATAGTAGTTCAAGTTAAAAATGTATAAATAAATAAGACAATAAAATTTCTTTGAGATATTAAACAATAAAAATATATAATTAATAAAAATTGAATAAGTAATAAAAAATAACGTGGTTCCGCAGATATAAACTTAGTCCTAGGCTGTTACCACAAATCTTCTCTGTGGTTCCTTATCTAGTGCGAATGTTGGGGTGAACACAGATAAACTATATGCCATCATATAAAAAGTACGTTAAACCCATACTATATACAAATGCTGCAATGGTCTTTCAGGTAACAAGTGAAGAGTAACTTAGCACTCTTACTAAGGCTTCTGTTGAGAACTAAGATGGAATGCTGCTTTGCCGGTGTTTCCGTGTCATATATATACATGTCATAAAATTATATTTTCCGTGAGAATATCGTATTGCCCTGGTCAGGCCTTCTTTCTGGTTTCGGTGATGGTGGCTTTGTGATTGGTTCTGTGTAGTGGCCTTGTTCCTACTTCTCAAGTGGTAGTGCCACGCAGTTTGTTTCCAACTGCAGCATAGATCGGTCTGCTCGCCGGGGAATGAACACGCCCTTACAGAGCGTGAGAATGTGGGTATTGTGGGCCGCAGGAATCACTTATTAGGTGAAATGTGTGCTCTTTTGTCAACCTCAATACAATAAAAAATTCCTCCTCATTAATACTCATAATACAGCCACCATTCTTCTACCAAGTCAGGCTTCCTAAAAATATAAGTAAAGATTTTTTTTTACTATTAAATACGTGGCAATCGAGCAAGCAGCTCACATCTAATGGTAAGTGATCGCCGCTGCCCATGAACATTCGGTACACCAAAGTTTAGTTTTTAATTTCTTATATCGATAACGAGCATAACAATGCTTTGGTTTGGTGGATATAAAACCAATTACTAATAAGGTATATGAACATTAAGTTTGCGTAATTAGATTCTCAAATCTTAATGAAAATAACGAATTACAGGCTCAGAGCAAATAAGAAAACCATTGCGTAGTTTATAAGCCAGTGTTTATTTGTTGCTTAATTAATTAAACTCTTACCTAGTAATAGTGATTCGTTATCGCTTTCGCTTGTTTACTAGTGTGTTCAGTTAAATGTTTTCTTAATAATTAATTTATTTATTAATTATAATAACGTAACATTGTACACGTAAGGAAAACGAAGCTATCAACGATCTCTCAAAAACTGAAGGTTTTGTCGACCCAATAATTGAATTCGATTTTTTTCGATTACGCAACCATTAAGCTATAGATATGAAAGAAAACATGTGGTTGGTTTATTTAGAATCGTATAAACTTACCATAGTGTGCGTGGTAACCTGGATATTTTTTTTTTTTTTTTTCGGGCTGATGGGCGCTGTTAGCCCCAGGGCTTTTACAGTTTCACCGGGTTGAGAGGTGACCGAGCGCTTATGGCTCTCAGTCGAGACCTCTATATATGGGTAACCAGCGCAAGGGCTCCCGAGAGGGAGCCTCGGCTTGTTTGCCCTGTTTCGCGAGAGCGTCTGACTCGAGGGTGCCCGAGAGGGCCGAACCTCGGCTCGGTCAGTTGCTTCTGACAGAGGATTATCTTAATTAATATCACTATTATTATTAACTACCTGTACCACCACTACAGAATGCGTGGGCGCTGGAGAAGAGGTAACCTGGATAAAAGACTTTAATTTCTTTTGAGATTAGAGCGAGAGCGTAGTGTGTCATACTGGTTTTTACTCTCAAGTAAGTACGTGATTTTTTAAGTTAGTTTAGTTGATACAATTTATTTATTCTGTATTCCTAAATATATTCATATAAGTCTTAATTCCTAATTACGTATCGCATTTCAGTTAATTTCAGTCAATTAATAGTATTAAATTTAAACAAAACGGTAATAGCTTCACTGATTTTTATTAATTATTAGTGGACCGATTCGGGTTTTTATTTCATATAATTTTAGACCCAAAGAAATATTATTATTTTGTAAGATTATTCGCTGTATTCGCTTATTCTATTTTACAAAGAATACAGGATCGTTCTGGTTCCTTTGCTGTCTAATGCCTATATTACAGCCGTTTGATTGATCCAGTTGCAGGCCAGTCAAAGGAAGCAGGATAAGTAGTGTCCTTGGTTTCAGGGTTAAAAATAACTGTACCAAGCCCAAACGTACTGATTTTATTACTGTAATACTAAAGTGTGTTGAACAATGTCTAAGATTTGAAATCATCTGTATCGGATTAAAATACTATGACCTGTATACCCATTTGATCCTGTTAAAAGTGAGAAATACCAACGAAATCAAGAAAATAAGAATTCCTTCTAGTTCGAACAAATATTGATTTAATAAATTGGATGATTTGAATAGAATTTCTTTTTTACATATATATACATAAAGAAAATGTACGTATGTGTAGTTGGAAATTCAATAAATTATAAAACTAATTAATTTCCCTACAGTCAGTAATAGAAAAAAATCGTTTTCTGTACTTCATTAATTATTTTTTAAATATTCCTCATTTCCCCATAGATATTCCTCTCTAGCAAAGCATTCAAGAATTTAATTAAAATAAACTATGCATTAAATATTTACTGTTTAAAATATAAAAATAAGTCTGAATCGGACTCGATCGAAATCGAAACCGATAATTATTAAGAGTAATTTCTAATCTTAATAATTGTTATCGATTTCAAAACTCTCAGAGGGTCGTTAATACCTGCATTTACCTCAAAGACCGTTTTTTGTATGATGAGAGAAGATTTCCGGTGTTTCAAATCTTATAATGAAGCATCGACATTGGTCAATGTTCACAATATTACTGTATCTTGATCCTTTGGGCTTTTTGGGTTATAGGTTGCAGCGAGCAGAACCACTAGTTGAACTGTGTGCTTGTGTTTCAACGTAACTATGTGAAAAAATAAAACCAGGTTCAGTATTATTAACTTTGTACTGGAAGTACCATTCCTTGGATATAATTTTTGGATATTATGATGAAATCGGGGAGAGTATACTAACTCCACGATTATACATATCTGTAGACACACGTATTAATAAGAACAGAACCGAAACATATTTTGCTATCCGAGTTTAATTTTTTTTAAGTAAGAATGTCATTACAAAATTACATAACCAAAAAATGGCTTTGGGTTTGCCATGGTGACTTCTGCAGAAGGGTTCGCTGAGCCCACCTTGGATGCGTCCAGGTAGACTGTGAGAGGTGGGAGTAGTGGCGTTGAGAGCCAATGTTTTCTCTACCCTCCCCATCTGAGATGGAGCTGTGGAAAGAGACGAGAGCTCGGCGGCGAAGGAGACAGACCAAACCACCGTTAGGGGCCGGGTAGTTCATTGCTTTCGAGTGGAGAAGGGAGGCCGTGTAGACTTTGCCTACAGAGGAGTGGGTGGATATCTTCTCCAAGGGGTGACTAGGGCTAGTGTGGCTGCCAATAAGTATGTAAGGGCGTCCTTATGGATCCAATAGAAAAAATATGAATTATGTTAACCATGGTTGTAAACAACGTCATTACAAAGTTAGTGTGACAAAGATTAGTATTAATTAATTTATTTATTTTGTTAATCGTGCCAGTTTCAATGTATTGTGAAAGTGATTTAACATATTATATTCAAGTTTATACGATTACAGTATTACAAAATGACTAATAAGATGTTTGGTTATAGGATTTTTTGGATATATAGTTTGTTCATTTTGATATAAAGGACCTTCTTTATAGCGAGATATTTTAGTTTATTAGTGATAGAGTATTTGGTGATATGGTTTTTGCAGGAATAAACAACGATCAAGAATATAATCTACTTCCACGACGTTATGAGCAGATGAATCCTGTTAAGCCACAAGGAGCCGTAAAATAACTATAGTAACATAGTCTGTACCTCCACTTCTTGGTATATTTACTGTTCTCTGGTGTGATTATTGGTAACTACGCCGGAAAGCTTAAAACTGACGGTTAAGGGTACAAAACTGTGACTCTCTCTGTCCATTACGCTCCGAGGTCAGTGGAACGTAAAGACTGATGTAATTTTTATTTTGAAATTTTGGGGCTTATGACATTTTAGTAACTTATTGATTAACTGGATAAAGCTTGTTTTTATTTACTTGATCCTATTAATTGTTGTCTTCATTGCCGCCCGAAAGTGACACTCCAAGGTAAACCAGATCGATAATTTTAAAATATTGTTTTTATAAAGTTACACCACACCTACATTTATTTCACACTTGGAGCTCTTTCTGAAATATCGTCCTGTGGATAGAAGATTGCCTTTTTATAAGTACACCCTCCTTGCCTCCCCTAGCACCCCCCCACGGCAATTTCATGTTTCAGACTTCCCTGGGTTTGCTATCTAACCTGAACGATCAGACACCTCACCCTAATCGCCCGCGAACCCGTTATCCCCTTCTTTCAGAATCCCCTCTGTCTATCTTATAAAGTAACTATATAAGATGCCATCCCGTCGCCTTTAAGATGGATAAGTTCTCTTCTGATTCTGCCGGGTAATCTCTTTCTATACCATAACGGTTTCACAGAAGGAGACCAAAGACTCCACTTCGCTTTATCCGCCAGCGCAGCTTTTATTGCAAATTGGCAGAGAGAGGTTATATCCGATCCTCTGGCCCAGGATTCGTCGGGCGGAGTCACATGCAAAGAATTAGGCAAACATATACAGCGTATAATCCCCTGCCATGGTGATATCGTTGCAGTGTTGATTCGAGTTCAGATACTCACTAAAGCAACCATGCCCCGCGAGAAGCGAAAACCTATTGTGCCGCAGGCCGGAATTTGTGTATGCGTCAAAGATGATATCTGTTCTCGACGCCTCGGCTCTCTTAAAGAAAGATATATAAGTCTATATGAAGATATCTATTAATCCTTTGGCTGTGATCGCTCAGATCCTCCTGCATTTTAGTTTTAATGTTTCGTCGGCTATAGAAAGAGAAGAGTCTCTCGACGTTGGTAGTTTAAGTATGATATTTAAGGTCTAGCGTACCTATATAAGTAACGTTCACATTTTTTTACATTTAAGGTTAACCAGTACAACATTTTTAAAGTGTCAACATGTCTATGTAATATAATTTTTGGCTCGGTTGTACTTAATTTAAGTTAGCTTTAAATAAATAATAAATTAAAAGGGCCATCCGGTATGTTTTTTGTGAAGTATCTTAGTGCTTTTAACCTCTAAAGCTTCACCGGAATAGAACAACAAGTAGTTGATACGAAGTAGATAGGACGATAATACTAAAAAGATGACGAAGAAGACTCGCGCCGCTTGCCGTCTGCAATACCGTTGCACTCCGACCCTGTTGATAAGAATGGTTTCGTCGGGATCCGTGGGCTTCCATGGTATGGACAGGATAGAGCCATGAATCGCTATCGATTATGGGAAACAAAGTTTTTATATTTTTATAGAATACGTGGCAAACGAGATAGCAGCTCGACTGATGGTAAGTGATCACCGCCACCCATGAACATCCGCAACACCAGAGGAGTCGCAAATGCGTTGCCAGCTTTTAAAAAAGGTGTAAGCTCTTTTCT
This sequence comes from Teinopalpus imperialis, assembly GCA_029286865.1. NCBI lineage: Eukaryota > Metazoa > Arthropoda > Insecta > Lepidoptera > Papilionidae > Teinopalpus > Teinopalpus imperialis. The sequence continues at coordinate 6,133,283 of JAGSMU010000003.1, read as the reverse complement.
TAAAGGCCCCTAAGACGTATCAGGTCGGAAACACGGCCGGTGTCGGCTGATTCCACAGAGTAGTAGTAGTAATAATAGAAATTACAATGAATACCAAATGTTTTCTCTATCTGTCTCTCATCATTTATCTTAAAAATTCATATTTTTAAGATAAATGATGAGAACTTTCATAAGTTATTGTTCCCAATGCCATACTTTTGTTAAATCAGTTTGAGATGTTTTGATGGAAAAAAATATCATCATCGTCTCAGTTAGTTTTCTGATTACAATAGTAAGATTTGCTCAGATTTGTAACTACTCAATTTATACACAATTTTTAAAACCATATGTTGACCACTTCATTTAGTAAATTTATGTGTAGTGTAAGACGACCCCACGCTAGATGAAGGGACCATAGGTGGTTGCATAGGCAAGTTCGCGTGATCTCAATGGATGCAGGTGGCTCAGGGTTTGTGGCAATCTATGGAGGAGACTTATGTCCAGCAGTGAACTTATGTGATGATGAGGACTAGGAGGAATAAATATGCATGTCAAACGGTATATTTCATCTGACGGCAAGTGATTTTCAAGACTATTATCCTCATTTTCCAGATCAGTAATAGAAGAATCTTTTCTCTTTCTATTCAAAAATATTTAATGTTATCATTCTCCTAATTTCTTGGTTATTGCCGGTGCATATAACTGCGATATAGTGATTGATTTGATTGATTTCATTCGTGCAAATAAATATCGCGTTCTTTTCGCTATTCTGGTACAATGCATGGGCAGTAAGATCTGAGGAAGGTTCGAATTGAGTATCAGGCACACAGGACGTACATATTACACACACAGATCCGATACACAACGTTTTGTGATAACTGAACAATATTCCTCGGCTGGGAATTGTACCCGAAAATTGCAACGCAGTAGCCAGGTACGCTGCTGCGTCACGGTGAGGCCGCCATATATTGAGAAAAACATATACTGTTACTATGAGCATATTAAACTATATTACAAAACATATATAGTATAAGTTCACAGTACGCAAACAAACCAGCGAACGGGTAATGGTTTATACATTAAATGAAATAAGAGCTAAATGTTAAAAAGCAAGTCTGGATGGGGCTCAATAAATTTTACCTCGTGTTTGTGTACTCAAATTCGTTACGCCTGATTGTTTTATTGGAGACCGGCCAAAAAGCTCGGTGCCATTAATCTGCTCTACACCGATTGTGTAGCGCGTACGGAAGTGTGCTAGGTTATGTCCACTATTCATATTCGATACACGACCCATGATTTGAACATATCAAATGTTGATATTAAATATGCTATGAAGTTCTACAGGATAGATTAGGGCTGGCACTTTATAAAAATATCTATTTTTATAACTGTTTCTATTACTATTAAAAAATATGTTTGAAAAGCAATTTTTGGTTTGTATAAATATTACCATATATATTATAGAAACCTCTCCCGGTATATCTGTAAACGAGAAGACAAAAAAGTAAAATTATGATATACGTTTATTTTGATATTTAAATATATTTAACAATTCATATTTCTTTCCTTGCTCTTGCCTTTACGATGTTAGTAGGATTTTCCGTAGCAGTCACGATGGGAAGGTAGGCGTGCGTAGTATCAGAAGTTTCGTTACAGTCGAAAAATAAGCATATAAACTATGTTTCCTCTAATGACTAATGGTATCCGGTGTACTACTGGTGACAAAGTGACAACGCATCTGTATTATAGTTATGTACCATACTTATCGATAGTGAATGTGGGCGTCGTGGGCATAGGAATAACTTGCCCTCAGGTGAACTGTGCGTTTGTTTGTCACTCTACATAATTAAGACCGGCAGCGCATCTGCGACTCCTCTAGTGTTGCGGACGTTCATGCGGCGGTAATCACTTACCACCTATTCTATAAAAAAAAACAAGAACGTGGAAGGGTTCAACAACAAATAACAAATCTACGATGTGTTCAGGTCTAATACGCAAATGATTTTATTGTAGAAATGGTTAAAGTAGAATTGCTGGATTGGAAAGGGTACTAAATATATAATTAATAGGTATATAATTAAATGAGTGTGGTTTACCTAAAATTAATACTGCGGTCGATAAAAATCTTTTTTTTTTATTACATAGAGTGTAACAAAGTGATTCTTGCGGCCCATGACTCTACATTCATCCATGACAAGGAATCATTATGCAGATGAGTAGCTTCCCTTGAGGACTGTGATAAAATGTCTCGTCACCAGGTCTCCTGTTTCGTACCAACACTCATGCGAAACACAGAGGCATTATGCTACTATTTTACGCCGGTATCCCTTGAGGTCGTGGTCCTAGCCCGGTCGAGCTGACCCATTCATTCTGCAGCTTAATATAGACAGTGTATCTATACCACTGTTGTGTCTTTTTTGTATGTTTTACAATAATATAAATATAAATTATTACATTTTAGAAGCTATAAAATAAATTAACAAATTGTTTAATAGTTTCCTGTAATCAATTACTTTACAATATTAGAAGTGACAAGGGATGCCCAAAAGACTTGACTGATGTGAATCTTCTGATGTATTAGCGAAGTGAAGTGCGGTATAGCTAATTCAGCTAAAATACGAGCACTTTTTTTTACTACGAAGTAACATTTAAACACTTGAAAAGTTGCAGAATCATGTTACAGCTAGATTTGTGGCGCAGCATTAATTGGTCAGTTAGATTGAGGGAGGACTACGCTATCGCATAATACTGACGTGGCATATATGTAGATATAATATATATATTTACACACACATATATACAAGGTTATTGGTAATTCGACGTATTCCCGTTAGGAGGTGATAGGGGTGACTATTTGAGATAGTTTCAACCCCCATATGCATCATGCAAAAGTGAACAAGTTTTGAGTAAAAGTGAGTTGGTTATTTATCAATATACAAATAACAACAAATATCCGTACAAATTTAAAAATGCGAGACCACAAACGATATTATAATGGTATACATATATAAATATATATATATATATATATATATATATATATATATATATATATATAAATATATATAATCATCAGAAAAGTAAATTTCCAAGCCAACGTGTATGTGTACACGGCGATTTATTTTCATATGTAGCGATCGATTTGTATATCAATGTTAAATTTCCAGGGAACGATGAGTGTTGTGGATATCGTACGGTATCGCTTGGTTTTAAGGTCGGCCGATGTCTGGACTGCGTGTCGGCGGTACGCCTGTTAATCTTTTAAATAGCCGACATTTAGATAAACATCGATGACTCAATATTGATTCGCGAACACTATGCGTGATAGATGACTCTGTACGGCTGCGATGTAGCGATTATTTATCTACGCTACATCTACTCTATCGTTTATCTAGTACAGATGCCGGTATGCTATACATTGTTTTTGTTGATGTGTATGTTTTGATAGTAAACTTTACCACGGTTTTATTTATGAAGTTAGGGATGACAAACAAACACTTTGTTCATCCGATCGTTACTTATTCTTGCAGCACACGATACCTACATTCGTCCTTGATAAGAAATCATGATCCAGATGTTTTAAGCACCAGTTTAGTACTGGTAAGTACTGTCTGTCACTTACCATCCGTAATACGACAGCCCTAAGATACTATTTAAGTTGATATTCTGTATGTCCTACAACTACGTTAGAATTGAGGTGTGGCACTACAACATTTCCATTACAGGTCATATTTTCATTCATTTTCATGTTGTATACAAATTTTCATGTTCTCAACAAAGATTTAAAATGCACATACTTTGTGTATGTGCATTTTAAATCTTTGTTGAGAATTAATGTAAGGATACATGACACCACAGAATAGGTAGGTGACTTAATCATCTGTTGAACAGCATTTTCTTTTGTCACCCATAATTCCATAAACTAGTAATTCAGCAATTTAACTAAAATTAGGGGCGCTGTTAACAGTTTAAACTGTAGTATGAAAATAAAGCAAATATCTAGTGAATATCATTTTATTCCATTTATTTTTTAATTCTGTTCTTTTCTTCACTTATTAAAAATAATGAATCTGATTTTACACGTACGTATAATACGTCGTAAAAAGCCCTCTAAGAGTGTCTTAAAGGCATATTTTTTGCTAATTTTCTGTAATCTTAATAATTACTTGTGGCAATTGAATAAACATATTAAATAATAATAAACATATTGAATAATATACAATTTAGAGGTGAATTACTCACATTCCATCAAACATGTATTGAAATATTATGAAAAACTTTGTTTGACCTTTTTATTTTAGCACAGAGTTTGTTAACGAAAAATACATAGGGAATAATACTTAGTTCTAATAAAAAATAACATATACAACTCTATGTTTAATGGCTAAAATATACAAATAAATGTTTAAAGATTCACTACCTTAGTGAATCAAGGACCTTTTATTAAGCTCTTAATTTACAAATCTCCACAAGACACACGGAGTTCATGTTGCTCCAAAGAAAGATATAAATGAAAAACGGTGGATACAAATCAAACCATTAATTATGTTCAAGTACACATACACAAAATAAACAAAGATGATTACATTATTCCGAGATAAACTAATAAATGATTTTAATAAACAATCAATAAACATGATTTATTATGCTATGTTTAAATTAAAAGTAATGAAGAAATGAATTGCCGACGCGCACGAAGGCCTAAATAATAAGTAAACTTTATAGCAATAATTTTTTGAGGTTTTCCGAATGCTCATTAAAATATCCGTTAAACATGAAAGCAATACTTATTCATTTCAATTATGACGTATATAATAATTGTTCATTGTTCTTTTAAGTTCAGATAGAGAGGAGAGACATAAACTCATCTTGTTAATTTATAAAAATATACCTGAGTACTAACAATTATTTTGCACGAATACTTTTACTCGGATTTGAAATTCAGGTTGCGCGGTCGTCATTAATTAATTATTAAGTTTATAGCAATAATTCTAGTATTGTTTTGCTAGATGTTTCACTTGTTTAATTCATCTTACACTACACACATTAATTTGCGATCACTTGGAAAGCTTAAGATAAATTATGGTTATGATAATATATATATAATAGGCCTTTAACTATGAAATTGCCGTTTTGTATGAAATAAGTTAAAGTATTTTTTTTAAACTTTTTTAATTATGTTATTCAAAGTAATCACCCATGTAATCGATGCATCTTTGCCACCGCAGTGGTAGTTTATTGATGCCCTTCTTGTAAAAATCAGCAGGACGGGAGAAAACAAACTCTTCAAAGGCATTTTGTACTGCCTCTCGAGAATTGAATTTTTTTCCCGCTTAAAAGTTGTCCAAATTTTGGAAAAAGTAATTGTCAGTGGGTGCAAGGTCTGGTGAATACGGTGGATGAGGGAGAGCTTCCAACACCAACTCTTGCAGCTTGGAGTCTGTCTGTTGTGCATTATGGGGTCGCGCGTTGTCATGTAGGGACGACTGATTGACCAAAGCTGGTTGCAGATGTGCGAGCTTCTCCATCATAGTCTTCAGTTACTCACAATACACATCTGCAGTAATGCTCATGCCGTTTGGTAAAAAACTGTGATGAATCACACAAGAACAGCAATTTCATAGGTAAAGACCTAGTATAAATAAAGCTTTTTAATAATACTATCGTGTTTAAATACGTACCATTTGAGCTACAATAGAAATTACTATTATTTTGTACTTTTAAATAGAATAAAGTCAAACAATCATATATAACAATGATAAAAAGAAAAAGGATAATTTAACTAAAATAAATCAATTTATTAATTGCTATCATGCTAAGATAAAGTTATCCAGTACCTTTGCGGTAGCCTATTCCATTCTTTAATGGCGGCTTCTCTGATTTCTGATAGGGTCTGTGGCAGTGGCTGGCGATTCCAAAACGGTTGTTTAAGAGCATCCTATGCGTGCTAGTTCGGGTTAAAGCCAAGTGAGCCTGCAAGCCAATGCAATGGTGAGATGTATTCTTGAAGAGCGATGTTCCCTCGTTACATGAATCAGTGTCCGTAATTTGTTTTAAGCGGTCTGACAATTTCGTAGATTTTTATTCCTCCCCAAAACGACATGTCTCTTTGCACCCTTTTGAAGGGGAAGTTCTTTTTTTTCCGAGAGTTTTTTATATATATTAAAAGTTATTCTGTGCGTGCTACGTTTAGAGTTGAAAAATATACACTACTTTATTTATTTTTATTTTTATTCTCAGACGAAGAATGAAATTTGTGAATCACAAATTTTTGCTTTCGTGCTTTCGTGTGTCCCACCTCCCTAACCCTTCATCGCATACTTTACAATAGAGGACCAAATGATACACTGTGTTTGTTTGCTCAGGTATTAGTTGGTAGGTTTCGATGCCCAGCCCAGGAGTACAATTTATATATCACAAATTGTTGGTGGTCGGGCTGGGTCTGTAGTACTCGTATGTATGTTCCTAACACTACATCTGAATCTTCATCCAATTTTATTGAATTGAGAGACTAAAGGAGACAAGTGAGTGCACCAATATTTGCGCGAATGTTTACGAGATTATTATACGTGTATATGCAAAGAAGATGTGATCTGGTATAAACTTAGTGGACCAAATGGGTCACTTGGTTTTCAGCATCCTGGACAGAGAAGCAAATAGCGCCACTAACACTTTGCTCCATTAATTAAATTTAAAAATGAAATAAAATAAAAAGACAAATTAAGCGAAAATATAAAACTCTTAAATTTCTTGTATAATACTTACTATTAGCTTCAGCACTTCAGCTAAGTCGTGACTAAATTATTTTGCCAACATTGGACTCGTCTTCGGCAAAGGTAAATTTGTATGTAAAAATAAAACTTTATGATATAATTGCAATACTGATACGTAGATGATGATTTGGAAGTTGATATTCTGAATATATATAATTTTTATAATAGAAGACGTTCGAATTCGTCTTTTCTACAGTAATGGCGTCTGATCTTATCCTTCGTCTGTCAGTCAAAATTCCAGGTTAAAATCATTTATGACATAACTTCGTATAATAAGTACCTTTCTGAAAAGCTAATTTAGTTTCTCTTCATTTGAAACTTAAGGCTAATGAGTTAATTTTATTCCAAAACTTTTGCTAATATTACACTATTTTATTTAACAGAACATACTTAATAATAACAAACCTACATAACGCCAATAAAGATTCCTTTAACATAGGAAATGATGTCGAACACAGCTAACTCGGGACCACTATTCTGTTAGTAGTCATGATTTTTAGTCACTTTTTCTCTTAGATTTAGATAAACTTTCTAGTATTTTCCTATATTAAATCATTCTGTGTTTTTAACTAACCGATAAGTGATGTTTCGCAGACGTAAAAATCAGTAAGTGAAACACAGACGAGTTTATTTTTTATTGTATTGCCATAAATTATGCTTGATATTAACCGTTTGTAAAGGATATTAAATCAATTCAACTTTTTACTTAGCTTATTAGGGTCTTTTTTTATATCTTTCTTATTCCGTATTACATGATTTTGCTATAATTTTCCTCGGAGGTTAAGGGCCTGCATTCATAATGTATCAGGGAGGGAATTTTAAATAACTTTAATAAAATTTTAATCTATATTTAACTCCCTTTGTTTATATAACTAACTATTACATACATTACATAAGCCATAAATACTGTTACATAAAAACTTTTCTTTTTTTTCAACTTTTAAAATATTTTGAATTTGGAAAACGTATATTAAAAACTTCTTCCGATTTTGCGCCATTTCACATATTTTATCGTGTTCATTATCAAATTACAATGTGGAATGGGGCGATAAAGAAAATAGGATAGCAGTGATCGCCTTGCACAAATGGAGTCGTCGGTCATATTCCGGATACTTCAAAAGCTTGGTATCAGGTCTATGTTCGTATATCGTACTATCAACAGATACAACAACACTTTCTCTGTCGAAGACCAGAAAAGATCGGGGCGGCCGCGTCCTGTTAGAACTACAAAGGCTGTTAATGCTGTTAAAGCCAGAATTCGTCGAAACCCCATTAGGAGGCAAAAAATCTTATCGCGAGAAATGAAGATTCTCGCTAGGAATCTGTCGCGTATTATAAAACAAAACCTGAAGCTCGGCGCTTATCGTCGATATACAGGACATGCCCTTAATCAATCTTTACAATTAAAGAGAGTGGATCGACCAAAACGCTTTCTGTCGCGATACGCAGGTGAAAGGCACAGAAATATCCTTTTTACCGTTAAAAAATTTTCACAATTGAAGAACACTACAATAAGCAAAATGATAGTGTACGCTCACAGTTTTAAAGAAGCTGCTCAAGTGGTCGGAAAGTTACAACGTGGTCATCATCCAGCTTCAGTGATGGTTTGGTGGGGCTTGTCTTATCAAGGAGTCACAAAACTACATTTTGTGAAAAAGGAGTGAAAACTTCAGGCATTGTATCAAGATACAGTTTTGGATCATGTTGTGAAACCTCTTAGCAATACACTTTTAAAAATATACCATGTACTTTCCAGTAGGACTCTGCACCTGGTCACAAGGCACGAACTACCTAAGCCTGGCTTAAAACCAGCGTTCCGGACTTTATAAGAGCTGAAGACTGGCCCTCATTTAGCCCAGACCTCAACCCTTTATACTTCAAATTATGGTCAGTTTTAGAGGACAAGGCCTGCTCTAAACGACAAGGTGACATTGAGTTAGATTGTGACTCTTAAAAAATCTTTGGAGCAAGCAGTGGTGAAATTTCCCTTGGAAACAGTGCGGAAATCCATAGATTCATGGCCAACCAAAGCCATGGATTTATTTTTAGACTGACTAATGAATATTTAGGTATAAATTTGAATAAAAATGCATTTTTAAATATAAATTACATTATTTTATTTAAAAAATGCATTTATATTTGTAACAGAACTCATGGCCGAACTAGGTATATATATATATATATATATATATATATATATATATATATATATATATATATATATATATATATATAAATATATTTTATAGTGCCACAAACATTTGTGCTAAAGTTCAAGAAAAGGTGTGGTCCACACAGCCTTTATTAAAAAAAAAGAATGTAACAGGCCTTAGATATTTTTTTTCCTTAGATATTTTAATTTTTTTTATATTTAAATATTGTTGTACATTATCTATATCTATTTTACTTGTCTTTTTATTAAGAAAAGAAGGTGTAAATTAACTAGACTTTTAGTAGCCATTATGAAGATAAGATCGGTTAAAATCTATTCGAATAAACTTTACTAATATGGGTATTTTTTTATATTTTTCGTCGTAAATAACATATTCCACTGCTCAGCCAAGGATTAAGATTAACCGCATGCGTCACATTGGCATGGTTCTGCCATAAACTGAAAACTTCCACTGTGTGATCTCTTTATATTTATTGCCTTGTTTTGGCACCTCGCCTGATAGTACGTACTAGAAATCGCTACAACTAAGGCGATGTTTATTGTAAACAATCTTAATAAATTATACAACATATAATATTCGTTTTAATAAATTTAAAATGATCTACATGTTACATACAATACTGCTTAACACCTGATGGTTTTGTATATTAACGTATAAAAATTTATAGCATATAAATATTTATAATACCTTTAATCTTATCTGTGGTCGAGCTGTTATCCTTTGATCGGTTTTATTCTATAGAAAAACGAAAATACTTACAATTTGACATAAAAAGAAACATGTCAACAACATTGTTTTTTTTGGTATTTAAAAAAATAAAAAATGTGAAGAAATATATCTATTATTTATTCATACATATATTTATATAAATATCAAACCTTATGTATATGTGGTTGTCTTTGATAGCGATGTTTAATGAGAAGGAGGATTTTAGTAACTACATAAAAAAATAACATCTATTTGTATTTGTATTATTTTTACTCCGATAAATGCAAAGGTCACTTCTGTCTACACTGTAATACATTAATGTAATACATTCGGTAATAAATTAGTTATTCAAAAAAATAATATTACATTCGAGTAATAAACGAGCACACAGTTCACCTGATGGCTAGTGATTCCTGCGGCCCACAAAATCTTCATTCATCCTTGACAAGGTATCATAATGCTAATAATAGATGGTCATCCTTGAGGATTGAGATGGAATGCCTAGTAATAAAGTTGATTTTTAAAAAAAAACAACTTTATGCTGCTATTTTGCGCTGGTATTCCGTGAGGGCATGGTCCTATCCCGGTCGAGCTGACTCATTTATTCTGCAGCTAGAAACAAACTGCAGTGTAGCTCCACCACTGTTAAAAAATACTTGTTAAGATAAACCGAATAGAAAAGTTTGTGAATGTGTGTGAATTTACCAACTTCACAAAATATTCAAATAATCAAATGTTTAAAATGACAATTATATTTAGTGCATGACGATGTTTAATTTGAATAGATTTATAACGTAGTTTTAATTGCGTGTGATAACGATGGAAAATAGTGATTTTGATATAAAGTTGTATTTGCTTAAAAAGATGATTTTTTTTTAATTTGGAATTTGTGAAAAAAGATGTACTAAACATCCAATTAGGACGACTTAATTACAGGTAACGAGATATTCGATCTCTGTCCTCTGGGCTGATAACGTACTATATGATTCAACGACAAAGATTCAAGATGCACATGTTTAATCTTTATTGAGTATGGATGTAGATGACATGGGACGTTTTCATCACTTACCATCAGGTGAATTGTGTGCTCATTGTCACACCTAATGCGACAAAAAATATCTTAGATTAAAAGTTAACATATAGATCAGTAACTACACTTGAGAACTTAGATGACATGTTACTCGTGTAACTTGTTATCAATAATAGGATTGCGAATCCATAACTCATAGTTTAAACACAGTTATATCTTTTTTTTATACTATTGACAGTAACAAACGAGCACATAGTTCACCTGATGGCTAGTGATTCCTGCGGCCCACAAACTCTTCATTCATTCTTGACAAGGTATCATAACCCAGATGCGTTGTTACCCCTGAAGACTAAGATGGAATGCGTTGTCATCAGTAATAAAGGTCTCCGGATCCCTGCACTCACCAGACGAAATACAGCAACATTATGCTGCTATGTTACGTATTCTGTGAGGGCGCGGTCTTGCCCCGGTCGAGCTGACCCATTCATTTTGCAGCTAGAAACAAACTGCAGTGTAGCTCTAACACTATGTAGCTCTTAGCCGCATTTCACCCTGATGTTCTATAATCTTTAATAAAAAATTACCACAAGATATGACGGTATCCATTATTTGTATTAGACTCTAGCGGGGTTTAGATCTAAAAGTAATTAGTTGCATAACAACGACCTGCATGCAAAATTAATGAATACGATTTACCACAAGGAAAACTATAAAACAGGTAATTAATATTACTGTAAGATTTCCTTCCGAGAATGTAAGTTATATAATACAAGAGTGACTTTACTGTATTGTTGAATAATTATGGGACTACAGTCAAGATTCTGTTGATGTTGATCCTGTTAGCCTATGCGGCTCTTACAGCTTCATCGGACACAGGGCTCACGGAACTGAGGGGTCCGTGAGTAAGGGACTACAATATTTTTATTGGTTTTATTTCATAAATATCAGTCGTAGACCTATCTGAGAAAGAAGACGCCCTCGCCGAATGGATGCGTAATATAGTAAAGTAGAATAAAGCTTTTTTTTACCGTTTGGTGTACGTAGGATTCCAGAAACCCAGTAAATGGTAGCGATGTATTCTAGCTCAGTCTTCAGAGGTGATAACTTTGATCTTTGTTGCGAATGGATATTTTATGGGCTGTGTAAATCACTTACAATCATGTGAACTGTGCGATCGTTCGTCACCGAGGACTGATTCTTGATTGAGGATGAATATGTCATGGGCCACAAGAATCACTGGCCATCAGGTGAACTGTGTGTTCATTTGTTACTTATAACATGATAAAATATTAAATGCCCTCTTTTCAATAGCACCCAACGCGACCAGAACCCTTTCCGCCAATGATATCAGTAAAATCGACTAAATAACTATGACAAATTAACCGTAACTTCTTTTATTAGTATTATTATAAATGAGGTCAAAGTTTGAGTATAACCATAATTGCTGCTGTTTTTAAAAAAAAATGCCACTGTTTAAATGATATTTTCATTATTCATGTGTTGTAATAATTTAGTAACAAGTCGAAAGCTTTTGATTATTGAAGCGTGTGTGATGTAAAAGGCATTGAATATAAAGTGCCTTGTAGAATAAATACTCGTATTTTCAATATTTCACTGTAGTAGGTAAAAAATATGAAAGGTATTAACAATACGACAGAGGTGTTGTTTTTATAGTAAGCTAGGGAATATTTTGCGTGTGAACTGATAGCGCCATACATTTCTTAAATTTCATTACCTTTACGTTTACTGTGCTTTAAACGTCCAGTTGCTATGCTTTCTTTTTCTGAACGCGATTTCGACAGTGGTGTTAATTGATTTAAAATCAATCAATTCGCAAACATTCAGGATATTCCCAACATTTTACTATAGCATTATATATTGGAATGAATAGTTACATTGATACCGACACCAGGTGTGGGAATTTCAGTACTATCGCTGGAGTCTGAGGGTGTACTGATTGAGCGTACTGTCGGTATTCTGAGGTGATGTTATTCTCCCCCCCACAACTAGCCAATGAGATTTGGTTTTCGAAAGGCTGAATCAATTTTCCAAGGCAAGTCTTTTGAGAATAATCTTGTTTGACAAACACTGTCTATTATGGAAAAAACAATGTTGGAGAATATTAGTTTATTTGAAAAAAAACTGCTTGCTACTTTTGCTAGCTCTACTGTCAAGTTTAGTAATTACTTGGAAAACCTTCAATAAATGGTAATCTCAATGGATTGAACTGTAGGGTCATAGAAAGAGAAATAATATCTAAATAAATAATTTAAATTATTAAATTACTTTTTTTTAAATTAAGATTACTTAAAATTTAATAAATATTCTCTTGTGAGTACTCCAATCAAAGACATTTTAACAGTCTCACCTGCGGCTCAACAAATATTTGTTTCGCTTGGCTATCGAATAGGCAATCGTTTTATTGTTTTTCGTTAAGGTCTGTTACTATCGTTCTAATACTTTAATTATTACCTACCTGCAAATCAAGACATCTATGAGACGTAATAGAATGATGCATTTTAGTAACAAACGATTGATTAGTATTGTAGTCACCAAAATATTGGTTTTGGTATCGGCTGTATAATTAATTAATTTAATTTAATAAATAAAAATTAATATAATTGTTTTAAAACTCATATTCTTACGACGTTGGAGTAACAATGAGCTGCAAGGTAAAGAAAAAGCAGAATGTGCCAAATGCATCTTATTACTAGGAGTCCATATTAGTCAAATATATATATATATATATATAAATTAAAGGTTATAAATATTGTCAATAGATGCATTAAGTGATTTAATAGGCCTTGGAAGACCTACGTATATAGTGTACTCGCCAGTATATAGATGTATCAGTATAACTTTAAGACTTTACACATGAATTGATGGAGTTAAATAAAAAAAAAGAGTTGGATACTTTGTGTTAACAGAATTAGGCGTTTGAACTGTTGTATATTCTAAAAAGCTATTTATCAATTTGTGATAGATGACGATTAATTATCTATTTACGTTAGTAGACCAGGCTTGTTCTGTTTGGATCTTGGTTTATTTCTTCGATTGCATTCGCTGATTCTGTTTAAAGGTGACCGATCAGCTATCGAGCGCCTGATAAGAAGGTAACATATTTTTAAATATTTCTTTGGACAATGTAATAAAATTATTTTATACCATATTTATTAACCTATTTTATAACAACCTAAAAATAGAGATTATGAAGTTGAATCGAATGCATGTAAACTTATTTATTATACTTGGTGTTAGTCTATGTTTTCATCTTAATACATTAAGTCAAAGGTAACAAATATTTATTCGAAATAATGAGTAAAGAATTTTCATTCTTGGAACGTATATAATAATATAATATAATCATTTAATATATGGAAATTAATAATAAAATATATAATAATAATAAATAGAAATAAAAGAAAGGAAAAAAAATGCTTCTTTAAAAAAGTGGTGTAAGAAACCACATGCATATATTTATATAAGTGTGTATACTGTTAAAAGAATTGACATTCCGGCTAACCAATCAAACTAAGTTTAAATACTTATGACTCAAGACAGTGATCGAATGGTGGATTCAAACCTACGACGTTAAGTTTCGCAGACCGTAACCTAAAACCATTAGGCTGTTGATGTTTCAACGGTTATGTTTATCCAGGCATTGCTCCGAAGTTTACTGAAGTTTATTATACTATACTAATGAAGTTTATTCGATATGTAAATGACTCTGTTCGTGATTCGATTGAAATTAACTCGATTTTTTTAACAGTTTTATACAAAACAACTGTAAAACACGCCCTGTTTAGCGAGCAATTTTTGTATATAACGTGGTAATATAATACATAGTGGTAGTACATAAAGTATCATATAATATTCCCAAGATAATAAGGTTGGGCCTAATATTTTTTAAAAAAAAAAAACTAGGCGTGTTATTAACAATACTAACATGCCGTGTAACCACTCCTATTAAGCTTGTGCTTTAGGAGATGATTAACAACAAAGTCGAATGGCGGATTTGAATCTATGACCTTAAGTTTTGCAGACCGTAACCTAAACGTTAAGGCTATTGACGCTTCATGTAAGAAAAATATGTATGTAGGCACACTTTCTAATTATAAAAAAAAACGATTAATAATTATTTAGTGTGTTAATAAATTTCTGAAAACATAAAAGTAATAAATCAATATTTATTATGATTTATATGTACTAATATGCGATTAAGTGTTTTTCAATTAAGACACAAAACCATTCTTAATTAAATATTTATAGGTTCTCATATATAATAGGCACGCACGGTTTATCGTCTTAACTTATATAACATAACACAGCAGTATCGTTTTTCACTTATCATTATTAAAAATAATTCAAATGTATAGATATTTAGATATATTGTACTAGGCTTTACTGAAGGTAGACAGATAATACCTATATGACTTAAACCTAAATAACAAGAAGAAGAATTAAACATCGTAGATATGAAATAGTAAAATTTAGTATTCTATAATCTTGAACAGCAGAAGCATTCATAATATGTTTTAAGCATACATACATACATAATACATTGGTTTGTATGTTATCATCTTGAATGTCTATAACACGTACGTATTGTTCTTAGTAAGGCAAGTTGATGTTAGATAACTTTATCGTTTACTTCGTAAGGGACAGACATCGGGATGACTCCATATTGATATCTACGTTGGGGTACAATTCGATCACATATAAAGTACGCTATACTTTGTGTATCTGGTAACATAACAAAGTAACCTTTAAATTCAATTGGGATTCGGCAACCTTTCAACTCGGTGAAACTGTAAAAGCCCTCGGGCAAAGCGGAAAGTCGACGCATTATGAACTGAGGCTTCGGGTCATAAATCATATTTATCTATCTGTCTCGCTCTCACTTACAGGTCTTATGGAGAGATATAGTGATGTGCGTAAGAATTGTAGAGGTGCATATCGATAACGGGATAGGTACGATGGATATGCTAAATTATGTTAAGTATTAATAGGAATAATTTTTCGCTATCGGAAAATACTATTCTTCAAAACCACGTTTGAATATAAATTCTCCAATGTGGGTATTGCGTAACAAAGCGTAAGTAATGTAATGAGTGTCATTACCAAAAATCTTATATTTATAGAAAAACAAGAACCCTTACTCGTAACGATCAATCAGGAGTCAGAGTGCTAATGAAGGTCACGATGACGCATCGACCCCGCGTGCGCAGGTAGCTAAGTATCGATAACGGGTTGCATTGCGTGCACATTTCTACTGCCAGTGACATTTATTGCCCGACGACTAAGTTTAAAATGCGTCGACTATAGTGTCCATGCTGCCTACACACAGATCTACTGCTTGGATTAGTAATTTGAATTAGAACTAGATAAATTTTCTTTATATCCACTGAGTGACAACGTACAAAACGCCACCGCGATCAAAATTCTCGTCTGCACTCCCCTCCCTCGATACACTGCTTTACATAATTTTGCTTTAAGTTGAGATAATAGACCGACTTGATCAGTAGACTAGTGACCTCAGTCAGTTGTTACTTTAATGGTGTACTATTTTCTATGTATGTTTAAGAAATTTTGAAGGTTTGATTATGAATATAATAAATGATATAGTTAGCTAATCCACAACATATCAAACATATTAATCAATTTATGTACTTATAAAATATTAGATAAAGATTCTTGAAGTCAGCATAAACACATATATACACCTTGAAATTCCTAAATAATACATAAGTCACAAAAGGCAAAACAATCACAAAGGAACGTTTACCTCTAGCGTATTGCGAATACTTACGGAGTTAGGAATCGAGAGCTGAATTCCAAATGTAACATTTATTCGTTATCCGTGCCAACGTCGATTAAATTTTAGACAATTCAACATTCAAAGAACAGTTGTGAGAGCACAAAGGTCCAAGCGATTACAAATTGTTAAAATAAATTTAAGCTCAACATAAAATCAAGTAACTTAAGCCAAAATAATGTGTTTATGTTTAAATTTCAATTCGATCGATTCATTCGTAGCAGTGAGTAAAGAAACTGTCATCACACTCTGGGTTGGTTGGTGAATGGGAACATAATATAGTACATTACGTGGCACAGCGTACAATACACTTAATCAAACTTTAATGGTGAATGCAATAATGTTTAAATATAGGAGAATAGGGAGAAGTTTTTTATGCTTATGAAGGAATTAATTAATTAAACAGAGCACTCTTTAGACATTTAATTAAACCATTTTGCAAAGACAATAAAATACAAATTAGCTAATAAACAAGCATTATATATATATATATATATATATATATATGTAATTCTCTTAATTCTTTATCAAATATGAATCGAGTTTGGATGACTATCGGGTATATTGTGTACTGATTTCTCACGTCTATTTCAAGCAAATTTAATATTAATATTAATATTGTTCAGTTTGCATTTACAAAGGATAATCCTAAGGATTATTACTGGCAGGATTTTTTTTTAAGCTCAGCCACAGACACTGTACGTGGTTATTAGGAAACTGTTTGAATAGGCGAATATGGACTTCTAATGTCCTTGAAATATTTCTTTAATAATTTTCCCACATAAACAATATTTAGATAGTTGAGCTTTTAGTAAATCACCTGAGATAAAATTCTAAGTACTATATTTGCTAATATAATAAAATATTTTCCAGGTAGTATTTGCTATTAGTATGCATTAGGTATGCGTCTAAAATTGGCGGAAAATATTAGTTATTTTGTGATAATTTAAAGACTTAGATTTACGCTGAAGATATAATATATTAATATATAATATGAAAAGAAAATAATGCGTTCAAAACAGCAACCTTTGCGTTGAACTCTGTTCTAAAATATATAATAAGCTATGAGTTATTTAACGTCGTCACCTTGTACGGCAATGGGAGGAGCGCGACGGGGCATCTCCTGTACTCTGCGATATGGACGTTCAAGTTATAAACTACGAGCTATTTATGAAGATAATTAATTTTTATTGTAAGAAAGAAATGTGACACGGGTTCAGTAAGGTGACAAATAGTTGATTCTAAAGCCGATATACGAAGACGAAAAATTTTAAATAACGGGACCAAGACTCCGGACGCAGAAGACAGTAAAAGTTTGCGTTTTTAATTATAATAACCATACCATTGTTTATAATTTAACAACCCATATCTATTATATGTCTCTGCTTCGCATAATCCTCCTCTCCAGAGGAGATGACTATCTATCACCTATCATGACTGTCATGGCATGCGACTCCACTGCGAATTGGCATACGTGTCTTGAAATATTTTTTTTTTTTTAGATTTCCTGACGAAATTTTCCTTCACCTTAATCTCGTGGTAAACCGGCACTTAAAGTTGCCATTAATGAATTTTGTTGCCCTGGGGATCGAACATCGTATGTTCGCGCATCGTGAATTTAAAAGCGAGCGCTTAAACCCTGAGCTAGCACGGCTTCGTGTTTTTTTTTTAACAAGGATAAATTCCTTATTAAAATAAAGCATGAAGCCTAAAATAGCCACTAAAATGTATTCCGTGTTATTTTCTTAAATGCTGTAAACTACAATGTCATTGAATTTTAAAAGTCGGGTATATTGATAGGCTTTGATGATGTTACCGAGAAATATTTATTACTTTTTTAAGTACTAAATTCGAATGATAGACGATAATAAATTTGGTAATTTTGATTACAGACTGATTGTTGTAAGCCAGTATGATTTTTCACTTGTACCACGAATTATTGAACAGATCTGTAATACACGCAAGGTGAGGCAACTGTCGAAAGGGCATCCTAGACAGATATAAGAGGTGAACATCCCTGCATATTGTATTCAGGTGCCGGAGCTTGAACGAGCTGTATCTAACCATCTGACAACACCCCCCGTATATCTAAAATGGTAAGAGTTGATTTCTAGACCTTGGCTTTAAATTGCGAGTTCAACAAATTGCTTTGTAATGACATATTAATTTTTAGCTTGTTTAACATAATGAAATCTAATAAGGATTCAATTACATATTGAAATACCAGTTCTTATAAAGCTACAAATTGTTTGAATTGTAAGTAAATTAATTGCAAATTGACATGCCGCCCAAGCTTCATTTAGATTATAAGAATTCAAATTTGTTTTTCAATCTAAAAATAGATTACATAATAGTTAAGTGTAAGCATATATTAAACCTTCGCAAGATCTAACAGGTATCGGCATTGTTTATGTTTTTAACAGTTTTCGTTTAAACCGAAAACTGTACTGTACCGGAATATAATTCTATATTTATCGAATAATTTTCTTCTTGATAAATTTTAACAGAAGATTTCCTATCCAAAAAAGAGGAGAAAGTGCAGGCACTTTCTCTTCTTTCCTTAAAAGATTGGCACTTTTGCTACTTTTTTGAAAATCACTAACTATTGTATAATTTATTTTAAATATTCATGTCTGTCAATGTATGAAAAATTTGCAAAAAGTCGCTCTTAATACCATAAATAAAAATCCATGTAAACGCAAAAAAAGGGCTAAAATGGTTCGGGTCTGTTTTTGCTTTTGCCTTCATATCTTTGAAAAAACAATTTAAATGTGTTTAATAATAGTAATGATGAAATATATATGTATATATTACAAATTTCAGATGTTTCTGGTAACATTGGTCGTGATAGGCGTGGTCTCCGCGGCTCGGTTAGAACATCTGACACAGCAGGGGGACTATGGCAGCTCCGGAACACCTTTCCATTACGAAAATGTCAACAACGGTGACGGGAGTTATCACTATAGGTTTGCTATTATATTTAAGACACCTATTCAGTACATTCCGAGCGATCCGCTTGTGGGAGCTGCAAGACCTTTGCTATTGAAGGAAAGGGTAATTTTATGAATCATGACTGCCATCAGTAGAAATATACATAGTTGTGAATCCCACTCGAAAGATTCCTCGATCATTCGATTATAATTTCAACGAAAACGAATTATCTAAGGTCTAAATTGATTATTTGCTTACTAAAAGGCGTCAATGGGTATTAATGCTGTTTAGATTGTTATAAAATTATTGTATGCCTAATTTTAGTAAAAGTAAAAACTATGTAATCATTTTATTAATTTCTTATTCATTATTCAATCCAAAACACTCCCAAAAGGATGATATAATATATGATTAATTTCCAGTTTAGGCACAGTGTGCTGATGAAAATATAGCAGAGTGGCATTGACTTATCTTTCCCTCATATATGTTTATATGTTCCACTTTTGCAAAGAGTTTGGTCCCGTGACAACATGGTCGGTAGAAACGGTCATTTAGAAAAAATATTAATATTTTTATTTTTATCATCTATTTTAGTTACGACACACCCACCGGTATATCGGCGCATGAGAGCGGAGCCCCTCGAGCGCCAGGTCCTGAAGGCCCTGCAGTGACAGCTGAAGGGGGGTTCTCTTTCCGCACGATTGATGGACAGCAGATCTCCTTAACCTACACCGCTGATGAAAATGGATTCCATCCAGTTGGTTCCCACCTTCCAACACCTCCACCAATCCCTGAGGCAATACTGCGTTCAATTGAGTTCAATAGACAAAATCCGTCTTCGTAAGTGGACACACATATCATTTATATATTAACAAAACTTTAAAGAAATTATAATTTACTAATTAGCATGTTTATAGCAAAAAATTCGAAAGACAATTGTGTACCGCCGTTGTGCTAAGTACTTATAGAATTAACCCTTAACTTTTGTTTTTATTGTGGCTCAGAAATGGTCACATTATTCACTGGATGATGAGTTGTATGACGCCCACATTCATTCTCGATAAGGAATCGTAACGCAGATGCGTTGTCCCGAGGATAAGGAAAGCCTTGTCACCGTATCCGTACACTCTTCAGACGAAACATGGCAGCGTCATTCTGATATTGTACACGTACGCTGTTTTGTGACGGCGTAGTTCTCCCGCGGTCTGGCCGATCTATTCATGTTGAAGCTAGACCCACTTTTTTTTGGACTAAGAGGAAAGTCCATCGACTTTTGTTATATCCATCTATTCAGACGGTATTTTATGGCAATCCTAGTATTATGTTTAACGGTGACGGTGATGCTCGTACATAATTTCCTTCCTTATTAAAAATGGTTAAAGGGGGTATTAAGTCCGAATAGCACTATAAAGATAACAGTAAACTATTAGCTCCCCATTCTTTTAGTCTTAGTTATAATGTGTCATGAAATTTAGTTATATTAACTTAGTTCCCACGAATGGCAAAGGAAAGAAGAATTGATCATCGCGGTAGTAGAAAACCGTGAGTGTGATTCAGGAACTGGGATGAAGGTATGGATTTCATAGCATCAATTATTTTTTGATTAGCTTGTTATCAATATAAAGCAATGTGAAACAATATTACACTTCTTAATTGAATTTGTTTGTGAGCTGGATCTACCTTATTTTTTAGCATTTGTAGAAATTTAAGTGATAATAACGTGTATAATAAAAAGAAAATATATCGTAACTCTTAAACTAGGCCTACCCTGCGTATCAAAAGTCCTAACATAATCATCTAAGCCATTTGGGTTTAGTCTTGTTACTTCGCAATTCATAAAAAAAAATTTATGCCTATTTCAAAATTACATTTTTATGTAAATAAAAGAAATATAAATAGCGATAAATGACTGAATTTATAAGTCAACTTACACACACAAATCTAAAGCAAAGGTATTTTAATTTTTTTTAACTAAATATAACTATTGATTTCGCAGTTCTTATACAATTTTAGGATCAAAAAAATAATATAGGTTGACACTATTTATGAATTCTATAAAAAGTATTGTTTTAAAAAGCTCCTTACAACTTTTTTTTTCAGTGACGATGGCTCGAGCGGAGGACGTAACGCCTACAGGTACTAATCAGGTGCCAATATACTCAAATGGAAATTGCACACCGTACCTCATAAGAAGCATGGACTGTGAAGACGATAAGATCTACATTATACACTTGACTATTTAATGACATTTGTATTGTCAGTAATGACATTTTAATTAAATGTAATCGGTATTCTCCGTCCAATTTGTTTGTTTTCTTTTATAGTTTTGTTTTATCTACAACTTTTTTTTTACAAAAGTATGAAATCAATAGTTGACTTAAAATGTTTCGTGCTTGAAATAGACGTCAGAAATCAGTGTACAATACACCAGATAGTTATCCAGCTCGATTTATAAAGAATTAGGAGAATTAGTTCTAAATTTTTGTTAGCAAGATTTAATGCCTTCTTACCAGTAATTCGGTTTTCGGATTCTCCCAGCCATAATAATCATCATTATAAATCGATATGATGTTGGAGAGATACCCAATGTTATTATGTTTAGTACATAATAACTCAATGTAAAATATTATACTCTTGTATTCTTATTTTTGCTGTGTAGCGAAAGGTTCTCTTTCCTTACCATCCATGTATAAGTAGACTGTCCTTGTCTTTGCTTCTATAAATGGAATTTAGGAAACTTTTATATTATTTTGTTTGTTTAAATACTATAATTTAATTAAAAAGCAAATTAAATAACCCACTGATCTGTAAATCATTTATTTATTTTACTATAGAATTAAACTTGTTCCAACTGACATACAAAAATGATTACATATTCTCGTTATTATTCACTGACTCTCATAACTAGCGTAAATTCACGAAGTCACAATTCAATTCAAATATTATTGTAAAAAAAGTAAAGGAATCCCAAGCATTAATTTTTTACAAAATTAAACAATTTATTCAATTAAAAAACTATATTTCATTATTTTCACTAAATCCTGTTAACAAAAGAAATAAATATATTGGGTTAAATACTATTCTAACTAAAATAACTTCGATAGTTATAAATAATTATACTTAAAGTCACTAAGTGCCAATGACTTAAAATCATCCGTCTATTGAATAATTGTCGATAAAGACTTCCATGGGCTGAAAATGGGTCCCAGTTTCAGAAGCAAAACATATAATAATAATAAATAAAAAATGAAATGAAGTCAAGATACGGACGGGATCTGTGATCAACCCTCTACAATTTCTACATGATTATTAAATAGTAAATAATTAAATTATGCGAAAATGTAATACCGCCATATAATTCGATTACTTGAGGGCATTGTTTTAAAGTGCTATTCAATGCTCTTTTTAATTCTATGACGTAAGAGACTTTTTAAGTATATGATATTTGTGGTGGGGCATCAGAACAATTTTTCATTCATTTTATATATTTATCATGCGTAGTTATGGACGCTTTTTTAAAAAAACTAAAGGTGGAGAATGAACACTCAATTCACACCACGGTAATTGATGAGTATGTCCAATCTCAACCATATTTCAATATACAGATTGTTACCCCTGAGAACTGAGATGAAACGCCTACAGTAATCGAGTCCCCAGATCTCTAAATTCACCAAACAAAACACAGAAGCGCCATCGACTATGGGGCCATCAAAAGAAGAATCACATCTGTCTCAGAATGTCATCTAAGTTGTATTTATATTAAATTATTACATGATAAATGAGCACACATTTCATCTGATAGAAATTGATTGACTGCAAATCATGATAATTATATTCATCTTCAATAAGGAATCATTGTGCAGATGCGCTGAAACACTCCTCAAGATGAAGAAGGAATTTCTTGTCCACGGTAACAATTGGCTTCTTATACTGCTTTCCTACATTCTGTGAAAGTATGGTCTTACCGAGGCGTCATGTTATCGTGATATATTCGTGCTACAGTTAGTTTATAGCTGAAGCGTTGTTGTGTGATGTAAAAAACATAATATATAATAAGTATTTGGAGAGTAGGCAACATTAACAACCGCATTATGAGAGCTTAAGAAAAGATTCAATTTCATTACAAGATTCGAAAATATCAAATAGTATAATGCGCCTAGCTTTTATATGACTCGTCAGTTTGAAGCTCAAAATTATTGCACTAATAATTAATGTGGTTGTTTATAAAACCTTGAGAGGCTAAGGCATTTAATCAGTTTTCATTAATATATACATTTTAGGCAGTAACTTATATGGTATATTGATTACACAACTTTCTTGGGAAAATTACCTACGTTATAAGTTGATGTTAGAGTTAAGTTCTGTTTATGACAGTATCTGGCATGTGCACACTAGATTAGATATAACATCCAACTTTTACTTAGGGTTCGAATCTTAGTAATTGACTTTGATTAATAGATAGGTTGCATTAAAAGTTCTTTATTTTAATAAATAAGACCAAATATTATATTGATTGTTTTTCAAAGTATATGGCCTCGCTATTTCCACATTTTTGCATTCGGTTGAATTGTATGAAGCAGTGGATCCAGTTCAGGACCTCTTCAGTGGCTTCGTGGAACGCATTCACCACCACTTCCGGACATATCAATATTGCATTCTTTAACCGCAGTTGACGGCCGACCTCCACTTACACCGTTATGGAGATGATCACGTCCATGTCTAAATTTTCCATACCAACACCAAATGCCAATTGTTAACTGTCTCTGATAACTCTCTTGTTGACGTAAGGCACAATATTCTCGGTATCAGACTAAATTTAAACGGCATAATAACCAAGTATTCCGTAAAGATAGATAACATTGTGAGAAAAGTAATTACTTATACAGTTGGTACTCGACATTTCTAACAAAAGAACTTGATGACCCGAGTGAGAGTGTTAATATACTACTTAACTTTTTAAATTAGTGTATTATAACATATTAATGTTCACTACTCACTAATCTCATTTGATGTCTTCCCCGGTTGATTTCGACCCTGAGGTTATGTATATAAAATGAGAACGAATGAAGGTTAAGTTTCAGCATCAGAGACTCAAAACGTAGATAAATCAATCAGATTTGAAAACATTATGTGATGCACAATTTTTTTTCCTTAGCTATGAATCGAGCCCTGGACCCACAACTCTACAGTCATGCACTCATACCAATATGTCGTCAAAAATATTCAAGATCTAATTATAAGATTAGTACTAATTTAATTTATAAATTACATGTATTTGATTTACGTGATATATAAGAAATATGCACTTACTACGATAATTGTTTTAGCAAACACAATTATTTTTTATTGCAATGGCAATAGTGACTACCAATACCAAACAAGACTGCTTAACCAAAAAACATTTTTTTAAGGCATGAAATTTTAAGAAACAAAACCTAAACTTCCTTAAAAATTTTCTGAAACTCTTGACGCTGGCTAGATAAGTTGGTGAAAATATTTATTAGTGAGGAAAAATTTCTGTAATTGTGAAAGTATTAAAGCAAAATATTAGTTTACAATTATACTCATTTAGGTTTATAATGTATAAGTCTACATTAACACAAATACAAATTACTTTATGATGAAATATGTTGTTTTTTATAAAAACTTTTGAAAATCGGAAGTGGATATGTCTGCCTACTAAACCAACAGTGCTTTATTGGAATTGTGAACACCACGCTAACTTTAATTTGTTTTCTTTTACATATTGATTTCTAAAAGGTAATTGATTTCGTGCAAGAAAAATCGAATTATTACTTTTGACTAGTCGACTCGACCAGAGTCAGGTAGAACCACACTATAGTGCCATCGTAAGAAAGAAATTTGAGGCTACTGTTCTTCTGTGATTTAACAGTGGTAGAGCTACACAGTTTGTTTCTAGGTGCAGAATGAATAAGTCAGCTCGACAGGGGTAGAATCACGCCCTCACAGAATAGGAGTATAATGCTGCTGTGTTTCGTCTGGTGAGTGTAGGGATCGGGGAGACCTTTATTTACTGGTGACGAGGCATTCCATCTCAGTTCTCAAGGGTGACAATGCTGCATTATGATTCCTTGTCGCGGATGAATGTAGATGTCATAGGCCGCCGGAATCACTTCGCATCAGGTGAATTGTGTGCTCGTTTGTTACTCTCATAGTAATGAAAAAAATATCTGATTGGTGATCTTTCATCCTGTAGGCCCTTCACCTACATCTACAGGCTTGATAACGCACCTGCATTCCAAATGTTTTTGTTCCTTATCGTGGATGAATGTGGGCTATATAGACTGCAGGAGTTACTTACTCTCAGGTGCATTGAGTATACAAATATATATATATATATATATATATATATATATATATATATATATATGTATATCGATACATACAAATTGATGGTTGCAGGTTTTGCAGGTCTGAGGGTGTTCTGCAAATGACCCTTTTTGTGTCTTGGGGTGACCTTCATATCATGAATGATATAGATGATATTTCTAGGCCACAGTGATCACTCAAGCTCAGATATTATATAATTATTATATCAGATATTATATATTATATAATTTTTAAAGGATCCTTTTTCATAGTCCTAATAAGAGGTAGAGATAGAAGAGGTAGTTTTGTAATATTTGGTGTAATACTAATTTAAATCACAAAATACGTTCAAAAACTTTTATTTATTTGCTTATTTACATTCGTAATATACATTTTGAACTTAAACTAAATATCGTGCTCGGTTTCATCGTGGTATCACAGTCCCAGTGTTCGTGAGGTCGATATGCGCCCGACACAACTACCTTAATAAAGGTTTCATACCTCTAGAGTCAAGCTTACGTGTATTGCATTATCTACATATAAAACTATCCATGTAGTACTTAAGTACCTTAACTTATTTCGATACATAATGATGAGTTATAATGTAACAATCAAACGCAATTCAAACGCTAATTTACCATGACAAGATATTTCGATATAGAACGAAAAATAGGAAATTTAACAAATAAAACAGGAATTAATTGACATCAATATAGTATGTATGTCTTTTCCATAGAAGATATGAAATTGAAAGCGTTTTAAATTAAAAAATAAAGAAGAGATAAAAATGAATGAGGATGTAAAAAGGATTTATAG
Source organism: Teinopalpus imperialis (assembly GCA_029286865.1). Lineage (NCBI taxonomy): Eukaryota > Metazoa > Arthropoda > Insecta > Lepidoptera > Papilionidae > Teinopalpus > Teinopalpus imperialis. The sequence continues at coordinate 6,106,727 of JAGSMU010000003.1, read as the reverse complement.
ATAGATTTAAGGCATGGGAATACTCGCATATCTATTAGGAATATAAAACAAAGGCGTAAGGATAAGGTAAGGACGGGGTTGTAAAGGTCTGTTAGGTACAAATAGGTAGGTGTTTGTGTGCGATTCATTTGTCAGTTTTTGTGGGTATGGCGCTAGGAATGAGATCAGTAGTGGTAGCCGTTGGAGCCGCCGTTGCCTCCCGAACCTGCGCCGGGATTGTATGCACCTTCACTGCAAAATAGGAATTTTAAAAATGTGAATTCTCACATATCATAAACATGCAAAAATGTTTTCATGAAATCCCTTAGAGTTTTAAAATAAAAATACATCTTTAAAACTATTTCGGACATGACAATAACACCAATCATCATCACTGACAAATAGTATACTATACCAAAGACTTTATCCAAGCGTCTTTACTCTGTCATTGTTTTGATTATTTTGAATTTATATTGTATCAAAATTTAATCTAAAAAAACATTATTTTCAATAAATCTAATCTAATCCTAAGTTATTAATCAGAAAAGGTTAAGCCAGAAAGTTTTATCACATAAACTAGCGAGAAGACGAATAACATGTGATAAGTTTCGGAGGATTTTATTATAACGAAAAGAAAAGACGCCAAAATGTAATGTTTTCTGAAAATGATATTAATAGTAATGTAATACGAACGGCCATTGAATATTTTTAAAGTAAGTCACTTACGAAGATGGATTGCGCCTGTTGAATTCGATGGAACGAAGGATTTCTTCCGGGATGGGAGGTGGTGTGGGGAGGTGAGATCCGACAGGGTGGAAGCCGTTTTCGTCAGCGGTGTAAGACAAGGAGATCTGCTGGCCATCGGGAGCACGGTAGGAGAATCCACCCTCAGCGGTCACGGCGGGTCCTTCAGGGCCCTGAGCTCGAGGTGCACCACTCTCTTGGGCAGATATACCATTACCAGTTTCGTAGCTGAAAATAATATTTTTCATCATATAACACAATATTTACGCTCCTATGTTATATACAAAAGTATATAACATGTTCACTTATGGAACACAATAACTTCGCCCTCTGAAAGTTTATGAGAATCAATTTAGAGTTAGTTCCTTAGAGAACGACTTAAACTAAATGATTATGAAAAAAAATATTATTACAAATATTTTAACAAACACAAGCTGCAATTGTAAATATATCAGCCGAGTCTATTTGTGAACTTAAAAAGCCTTTGAATATTGACATTTAAGGGGTTTATATTTCAGATCATTACAGCTATTATTTACACGAAAGTCCAATGTATAAATCATTTGCATATGCATAAAATAAATTACGTGCATTTCCACAATCATAGATAGTATCACTATTTTGAAGGGAATACGACGGTTGCAGTAACAAATCGTATCTCGTTTCTCTCATAAGTAATGAGGTACATACCTGAAGTGGTAAGTACCGTCACCATTGTTCTCATTCTCGAATCTAAGGATCGGGATGTTCGCGCCGCCGTTGCCGCTGTACGAGCTGGATCCGCTGTAAGATCCGCCGAATGATCCTCCAGATCCGCCGAACGATCCGCCAGAACCCCCTCCTCCGCTCGAACCGCCGAATATTCCACTACCGACTCCACCAGCTCCGCTCCCAGCACCAGCACCAAATCCACCACCTGGACGAGGCGGGAGATACTGGGGCTCCAAGCGACCACAAGATGCGGCCACTATCATCACTGATAGCATTATAATCTGAAATTATAT